>JAJTIZ010000146.1:0-88862 GCA_021365335.1 Phaeosphaeriaceae sp. PMI808 | reverse complement strand
TTTTTAAAATTCTATAAGGCTAAACTTATAATAGTAGTACTTAGCTAGTTAAGAGTCTTTAACTTAAATAGTAACTCTTTTTATATAAATAGTATTTATATTATAATCTAGAATTATTAGTATATATAATTATAAGTTAATATAAAGAGTAAATATATACCTTTAAGATAGCTAATTATAAAGGACTTAGTAGCCTCTTAGAGAGCTATAATTATAGAGGCTTAGAATTAGTAAGAATAATCTAGTACTAATTCCTAGGTAATCTTATAATAGAGGCGCTAAAAGGGAAGCTTATAAATTAGTAACTTAGTTAACTTCTAATATTACCTAATCTCTCTAATCGCGATAGCTATTAAATATTAGATTAATAATATAATTAATAAATATAATAATATACTACTTAGCTTAAAGCGCCGCTTTTTCCTAAGAGCTCCTATAGTAGGTACTAAATAGGTAGCTATTATAGGTAATCCCTTCTTAAGGCTCTTACTACTAGTTAACTTATATATAGTCTACTTAGTTCTCGCTATTATAGATAAATTTAGGGAAAGTAGATAATTTAGAGAGACCTAAGAATATAATTAGTATTAGATTATTAAAATTAGAGTAACTACTATAATAAATTACTATAATAATAGAGTTATAGGGAAGTATAGATTATAAGTTAAAAATATATTAAGTAGTAAGTTTAAGTACTTACTTAAGTTAGCGCGCTACTAGCGCGACGCTAGTACTATACTAGTACTAGTTAGACCCTAATATAGCCCTAGTACTACGCTAGTACCCTAGTAACCTAAATTTACTTACCTTTTACCTTTACTACTTAATTTTAACTTAACTAACTATAAACTCTATAGTACCTACCTATATTTTACTAGCTACTCTAATTATTATATTTCTTTATTATAGCTATTACGTAATAGAGTTATTATACCCTAATTAAGGCTCTTCTAATAGCCTATATACCCCCCTAAAGTTTAAGATTCTAGATAATAATTCTAAGAATATATTAGCTAATTCTAAGAATATAGAGGCTAGTATTATAGATATATTTATCCTAGTCTTTTATAATAGTACTTACTAACTTATATAGGGTTTTAAGTATAAGGAAGATAAGATTTATTATATCCTCTTACTATATAGAGGAGGAGGCCGCTAGAAAGAGCATCCTATAAATATAAAGGTACTATATAAGTATAAGCTTAGTAATAGCTCTTATACTATTTAGTAGAGGACTTTAGCTTTAATATACTCTAGTAAAAAGAAGGCTCTTAAAGCTACTAATATAGTAGATTATACTACTAGGTATTAGCTTAAAGCTAAGTTAAAGAAATCCCTAATATATTAGAATCTTAATAAAGATAGAAAGGATTTTATATAAGGTAATAAGCTTAAGAAGCTTAATAAAAAGTACTTTATAGATTAGAAGAGTAGTAAGTTATTATAGTCTTTTATTATATATTATTACTTATAATTAATAGAAGAGTAGCTTAAGAACTAACTCTATTAAGTTTATAAAAAATAGACTAAAATTTAATATAAAAATAACCTTAAAAGGTATAAAGAGATAATAATAGAGACTTTAAGTAGTAGGATTATACCTAATAGGCTAGAGGTAAACCGCGCTACTATATAGGTTTTCGGCTATTATAGTATTATATACCTCTAAATACGTAAACTCTACTAAGATAGATTAGTAAAACTTAAGAGTAATTTATTTAAAGATAAGAGTAAAAAGTTAGAGTAGTTAGTATTCTATAATAATCTTACCCTAGAAGAGAAAGAGATAGTAGAAGATACTACTTAGGAGTAAGTTTATTATAGTCTTTTATTATAAGTATATACTAACTAAAGTAGAGCTACTAAGTATATACTAGTTTCTAAGCTTCTAGGTATAGATTAGCTTAAGCTTAATACTTCTAGTCTTTATATTCTAGGTAATAAAGATAAGTATAAGGAGGAGCTTAATTATAATAATAAGATTAATAATTACTATAATAATATACCTAATAAGTATAAGACTAAGGAGTAGTACTAAGAGTTTTAGGATAAAGTTAATACTAACTCTAAGAGTAAAACTAACTTTAAGAAGTTTTCTTAGAGCGATTCTAAGTAGATAATATATAATCTTAGCTACTTATTAGTAGCTAGTTACTATAATTATAGCTAAAAATTATATTTAGATTTAAATATACCTAACTTAATAATATATTAATAGTTTTATAATATTTTATATAGGTTTTATATATATATAGCTAGTAGAAATAAGTAATAGATATAAAATATAGTATACTATAGTTAAATTCTTAGTATTAGAGTCCCTAACTTATAAACTACCTAAAAAAACCTACTTAAAAAGACCTAGTTATACTACCTACTAAGTATTAAGTAATTATTATATTTTTATTATAGTTTCTTATTACCTTTTTATTATAGTTTCTTATTACCTTTTTATTATAGTTTCTTATTATAGTTATATCCTCTAGTACTCTAGTTATAGCTAATATTAATTTACCTCTTAATCTCTTATAAATCCTCTATTAATTCTAATTAGAGGTACTCTATATTTCTATAGTAGGAAATAAATTAGATATTTCTATACTCTAATACCTATAAAATAAGAAAGATAAAGAGGTTATTACTATATAGACTACTTAGTAGGGTAATACTATATAGGCTATAATATCTAAGGATAAAATTTAATAGAACTTAGCTACTTATATAGGCTAAATCTAGAATTAATTTAAAGAAGCTATAAGTACTATAAATAGTTACCTATATATATTCTACCTTAACTATAGTAAATTACTTTAATATTTAATAAATAAGGGAATAGGTACTAAGTACCTTATAAACTATTATAAATTAAAGAGTTATAAAGATACTCTAGCTCCTATTTACGTATAGATGCCTACCTCTACTAGGTAAACCTCTTAACTCTAAAATTATAACTTATTAGGCCTATCTCTAGTATACTCTACTATAGTATTTAAGTAGGAATTAGTCTAGATAGTAATTAGTAGTAATTAGTTATTTAGGATAGTAGAGTAACTATCCTTTAAACGCTTTATCTAGTTCCTTAGGCCTAATACTATAATAACTACCTATTATAAATTCTAAAGTATATTTAATAATTAATTTAAGGTAGTAATAGAGTTACTTCTTAATAACTTTAGTATAGTAACTAAAGTATTAATTACGCTAGATATATAGTCTACTAATAACTACCTTAGCTTTCTAGGAGTTAAGGGATACTATATTACTAATAAATAGAAGCTTTAAGAGGAATTACTAGATTTTATCCTAATTTATAGATACTATACTAGATCTACTATAACTAAAGGACTATTTAAAGTTCTTTCTTAGATAAAAACTAAGTTATAGCTCCTAGCTATTACTACTAATAATACTAGTAATAATAGTACTCTAGTTAGTACTTTATAAGTAAAGCTAGAAGAAGAGGGTATTAACTAGAACCTAAACGAAAATACTATCCCCTACCTCGCCTATATTATTAATATTATTATTTAGGATATTATCTAGTATCTTAAACTAGATACTTTAGAGGATATAGAAACTAGAAAGACTTTATAGAAGCGCTACCTAGATAATATTACTATATAAATATTAGTTCCTAACTCTCTATATAAAGTACTTTACCTTTATTATAGTTATTTATTATATACTAAATACTACCTAGCTCTAGGCTATATACTTTATAATTAATCGATCTATATAATAGTATAAGCGCTTTATAGCTATATAGTACCTACTACTAATAAAGGATTATCTAGGAGTTATATAAGATATTAAAATATACTAGAACTTAACTTTTAATATATATAAGCGCGTAGTTTACCTTAAAGAGTATATTAATATATAGCTATAATAAGAAATTAGATTAAGAGTAGGTACTTCTAATACTTTAAACTATAATAGTATAGCTAAAGTAGACTATCGCGACCTTAAATACCTTTAATTATTAACTACTAAGTAGTACTACCTTAAGCTTATTACCTAGATACTATAAAACTTTAAATAGGCTACTAGTACTTTAAGCTTAAATAAGAAGCTATAGGTTTAGTTTATTTAGCTTATATATAATAAGTTATTTAATTTCTTAGATAAAATAATAGATAAGCTAGGCAGTAATATAGAAACTAGAGATAATACTAAGTAGCTAAAGGTAGTAAAAGATATAGCTAAATAAGGTTAAGTAAAGCTAAGTAAGTACTATAGGCGGACTAATAAGGAGTATAGGTTCTTATTTAACTACGTAACTATCTTAAATCTCTCTTAGAAGCTTACTACGTACGAGGTACTATTATTATAGTTATTTATTATAGATTAATACTAATTATATATATAGGATAAAATATAGGAGGCCTAAGATAAGTATAACTATCGCTAATAATTTCTTAACTATATTAGTTAATATAACTCTATAGGAGCTTAGGTTTATACTTTAGCTCTAATTACTAATCTTAGGAGATTATAAGGTACTAAGTAGTTCTAAAACCCTCTACTATTAGTTTAGTTATAGTTAAGTAGTCTCTCTTAGCTATTAGTATCTACTCTAAGTTAAGACTCTAGTATACTAGAAACTAAAGAGGGTAATAGAGTAACTTATAAAGAAGGAGAGTCCTATCTTAGTACTCTACTAGTTATACTAGGCGAGTATACTAATATTCTTACTTAGTAGAAATTAAATAAAGGGAATTATCTTTAGCTTACTTAAGTAGTAAAGGATATTTTAGCTATCTAACTTACTAAAGTTAGTATTAAGCGCGTATTTAATATTACTAAAGATATAATTAGAGATTAAAGGTATTATCTTTCTACTAAAATAATTAGGAGAGTTATAATCCTAAGATATTTAATTCTATAAGAGGAGGTATTAGATCTTAAGTAAGATAATAATAAGGTACTAGCTAATAACCTAAATAATTTATTTAGGCTACTATACTAGATTAAGGATATAGAGACTATAGAGGAGGATAGTAAGGAGGACGAGTCCCTAAGGCTACTACTATGAAAGTACTAGTACTTAGTATAGTACTATAATTAATAGCTATAATAATTAAAGTAGCTATTAGGAAAGCTATATTAAGCTAGCTTAACTACTAAAATAGAGATAATAGATCTCTACTATCTATACTAAGAGACCTTAGTATACCTAGTAGAGATAGATATATAAACTAGTAGAAAAGTATAGAAAAGAGATATATAGATATTAATTAATTACTTCTATTAATTAATTAGAATTATTAAGTTTATTATATAGATTTATTATAGTCTAATCTTATCTAATTTAAATAACCTCTAAAATCTCCTTAAATATAATAGTAGTATAGACCCTAATTAAATATTATATATAAAATATATCTAAAAAATATAATATAGCCTAATTAGGATAGTAAATATATTTAATATATATAATATTATATAATATAATATAACCTAATAGGTACCTTAACCTAACCTATACCTACGCTAGTACTAAGTTTAACTAAACCTATACCTAAGGCCTATATAATCCTAACCTAACCTAACCTAAAGGAGTAGTAACCTAACTCTAACCTAATCTAATCTATTAATAGGTACTCCTAACCTATTTACTAGCCTAAGAGTTAATTAGAGTTAATAACTACTTATATAAATTTCGCCTTAAAGTAAAAGATAAGTACGCTATACTAACCTATATATATAAGAGAAAGAAATACTAGCTAAACTATAGATACTAGAGGGTTATAAAGGTATCTAGGGTTAGTAGTAATTATAGGTATTTTAGTCTCGATAATATATATATTAATAATATAATCTAAGAAGGATAAATACTAGATTATTATCCTAAGAAGCTAGATAATAGTAAGGAAATAAGAACCTACTATAACTATAGTAAACTAAGCTACCTATTAAAAGACTACTAATTAAAGAATAAAGCTAGAAGATAAATAGGTAAAAGATATTAGGTTATAGACTAATCTCTTAATATAATTAAAGGATAAGGTAATAATACTAAGGAAGAATAGGAGTAGGTATAATAGATACTAGATAAAGGGAAAGCTATCTACCTACTTAGCTAAGAACTTAAAGATTAAGTAGATTAAGTTCTAAAGGAATAAGGTAATACTAAGATAGTTAATAAAGACTTTAGAAGGAAACTTATTAAAGAAGTATATAAATATAACTATCTTAAGTAAAGGAATATAAGGAAATAGAATATTAACTTCCTAGAGTTTATAAGAAAAGAAAGATTATACTATAATAGTAGGGGAGAATATTACTATAATACTACTATATACTCTTACTTAAGAAGAAAAGTACCTATAGTTTAGAATTACCTAAACTCTAATTAGAATAATAGGGAGCTAGAAGATAAGAAAAAATATATAGAAGATACTAAGCTAGAGTCCTTAGAATATTATATACTACTTAAAACCCTATATTAAGGTCTATAGATATATAGTTAATATATTAGTAAAGTAGGGTTAATTCTTATAGATAAAGTAAGTTTAATAGTAGGTTACTTAATAGACTAAGTTAAGTTTAATATAATAAGCTAAAGATACTTACTATCCTTCTATATATATATACTTAGACTACTTAAATATAGGCGCTTAAATATAGTTACCTATATATAGTTACTTACGTAACTACCTATATATAGTCGCCTAAATATAGTTACCTATATATAGTTACTTATATAACCTAATTACCTTATCTTATATATCTATCTAATACCTATCCTATATAGAGTTAGAGTCTTTATTTAGATTATAATACTATCCTCCCTCTTTTAGTTAGGTCTACCCTTAGGCCTTAGTTCCTAATTAGGTTAGTCCTAACTTATAAGTAGCGTACCCTATACTACTTATAAGTTAGCCTATAGTAATATCTTCCTCGACTATAAAGTAAAGGCTCTATCTAGTCTCTAAAATTCTTAAAGCTAATTATTCTACTAAAATACCTTATCTTAAATACTCTATCGCTAGGCCTCTCTATTACGTTATACTAAATTCTAACTTAAAGTATACTAAATATACTCGCCTTAATTATCTATATATTAGTATATCTTAGGAGTCCCTTAATAAGACTTGTAAAGAATATAAGAAAAAGGTTAATAAAGATAAGGTACTTCTTACTATTATTATTAACTAGTTATTATAGAATAAGAAAGTTCTATAATATACTAAAGAGTATACTTATTATAAGGCCTTATACCTTACTTTAGAATTAGAGTTAGAGGGTAAACTAGATTCTCGTTAGACGTTTAATTATTCTAACCTTTTAATTAGCGTAGCTATATTACCTATACTCTAGTCTATATTAGGTTTATTAGATAAATATATTACTATAGAAGGCGTTACTTCTCTTATTAGTTCTTCTAATTAAATCTCTAGTTCTTATAAGTCCTAATCCTTATTCTTCTAAATTATCTCTTAAACGTATCTATTATCTAGATATTATCGTCCTATTACTCCTATATAGGGATAGTTTCTATATTTCTTTCTTATTTTTTTAAGTAGTTCTTTATAGTTCTAGAGGTTAGCTTCTACTTCCTATATATTTTCTATATTAAGGTAACCTTTCTATTTTACTAACTACTCTTAGTAGAAATATCTATCCTAGAATTCTTCTCGTCCTATCTTATAGTATCTATAGAGATCTTTAACTTTAAATTTATCTTCTTCTTCTATTTTATAGTAGAAGTTTCACTATAGTAGTATATTAGGGTCTATAGGTTCTAGCTTACTTATATAGAACTTAAGGTAGATTTTTATATCTTTTAGTAGCTTAAGAGTATAGGTAACTAGTCTATCTTATAACTTAATTAAAAATAGTCTAACCTTAATATTATTAAGTCCCTTACTTAGTTATTTTATATATAGATTTTTCGTATATAAATATACTTTATCCCCCTCTCTTAGTAGAGGTGCCGTTTTTTATTTTCTATTAGCGTATTTAATACTACTTTCTTATACTTTAAGTATCTTATCTTATATTTCTTTATATACCTTTTTAAGTTTATCTACTATAGCTATTACTACTTATACTTTTAGTCCTAGTAGTATTCTTTTAAATAGGTTTAGATATCTCCTATAATTCGTAAAGAATAGTATTCTTCCTATTAACTCTAAGAACTTATTATTATATATAAGTTATACTATAGGTAGTAATAATACCTAATTATCTTATTATATATTAACGTATATTTATAGATATACTTTTATTATATAATTCGTCCTTTCTATTTATCTATTAGTCTATAGATAGTAAGCTATTAATAGCTTCCTTTTTATTCCTATTAATGCTATTAGTATTATCTAGTAGTTGATATAAAGAGCTTATCTCTATTACTTATAATTAATTTAGTATTCTATAGTATCTTATTAGTTAATCTAGGAATATAAATACTAGTTATTTCGTAGTATAGTTATTCCTAAATAGTATTATCTCTATATACTTAATAAATCTATATATAATAACTATTATCGCGTTATATATAATTCTAGTAGCTAGATCTTTTAATAGTAGTAGTCCTATTATAAAGTCTATTAAGATATCTTCCTAGGGAAATTCTAGTAGTTCTATTACTTATATCTCTCTATAAGGTACGTAAGTACTATATTTATTTCTCTAATAGTCTATATATTTTCTAATAAAGGTAGTTACTTTATCCTTTATATTATTAAACTTATAGTTTCGCTTAATAAGTTCTATAGTTCTTATAATTCTAGGGTATCTATATATTAGATTATTATAGTATTATTTTATAATTACTTCCTATAATTCTTTAGATACGTTATTTATAATTATTATAAGATAATACTATAATAATCTAATATATAGATACTCTAGAATTATAAGAACTATAGAACTTATTAAGCGAAATATAAGTTTAATAATATAAAGGATAAGGTAACTACCTTTATTAGAAAATATATAGACTATTAGAGAAATAAATATAGTACTTATATACCTTATAGAGAGATATAAGTAATAGAACTACTAGAATTTCCCTAGGAAGATATCTTAATAGATTTATAATAGGACTACTACTATTAAAAGATCTAGCTACTAGAATTATATATAATATAATAATAGTTATTATATATAGATTTATTAAGTATATAGAGATAATACTATTTAGGAATAACTATACCCGAAATAACTAGTATTTATATTCCTAGATCGACTAATAAGATACTATAGAATACTGAAATTAATTATAAGTAATAGAGATAAGCTCTTTATATCCAACTACTAGATAACGCTAATAGTATTAATAGGAATAAAAAGAAAGCTATTAATAGCTTACTATCTATAGACTAATAGATAAATAGAAAGGATAAATTATATAACGAAAGTATATCTACGAATATATATTAATATATAATAAGATAATTAGGTATTATTACTACCTATAGTATAACTTATATATAATAATAAGTTCTTAGAGTTAATAGGAAGAATACTATTCTTTACGAATTATAGGAGATATCTAAACCTATTTAAAAGAATACTACTAGGACTAAAAGTATAAGTAGTAATAGCTATAGTAGATAAACTTAAAAAGGTATATAAAGAAATATAAGATAAGATACTTAAAGTATAAGAAAGTAGTATTAAATACGCTAATAGAAAACGAAAAACAGTACCTCTACTAAGAGAGGGGGATAAAGTATATTTATATATAAAAAATCTACGTATAAAATAACTAAGTAAGGACTTAATAATATTAAGGTTAGACTATTTTTAATTAAGTTATAAGATAGACTAGTTACCTATACCCTTAAGCTACTAAAAGATATAAAAATCTACCCTAGGTTCTATATAAGTAAGCTAGAACCTATAGACCCTAAAATACTACTATAGTGAAACTTCTACTACGAAATAGAAGAAGAAGATAAATTCGAAGTTAAAGATCTCTATAGATACTATAAGATAGGATAAGAAGAATTCTAGGATAAATATTTCTACTAAGAGTAGTTAGTAAAATAGAAAGGTTACCCTAATATAGAAAATACGTAGGAAGTAGAAGCTAACCTCTAGAACTATAAAGAACTACTTAGAAAAATAAGAAAGAAATATAGAAACTATCTTTATATAGGAGTAATAGGATAATAATATCTAGATAATAGATATATTTAAGAGATAATTTAGAAGAATAAGGATTAGACTTATAAGAACTAGAGATTTAATTAGAAGAACTAATAGGAGAAGTAATACCCTCTATAGTAATATATTTATCTAATAAACCTAATATAGACTAGAGTATAGGCGACGTAGCTATACTAATTAAAAGGTTAGAATAATTAAATATCTAATAAGAATCTAGTTTACCCTCTAACTCTAATTCTAAAGTAAGGTATAAGGCCTTATAATAAGTATACTCGTTAGTATATTATAGAACTTTCTTATTCTATAATAACTAGTTAATAATAATAGTAAGAAGTACCTTATCTTTATTAACCTTTTTCTTATATTCTTTACAAGTCTTATTAAGAGACTCCTAAGATATACTAATATATAATAATTAAGGCGAGTATATTTAGTATACTTTAAGCTAGAATTCGGTATAATATAATAGAGAGACCTAGCGATAGAGTATTTAAGATAAAGTATTTTAGTAGGATAATTAGCTTTAAGAATTTTAGAGACTAGATAGAGCCTTTACTTTATAGTTAAGGAAGATATTACTATAGGCTAACTTATAAGTAGTATAGGGTATACTACTTATAAGTTAGAACTAACCTAATTAGGAACTAAGGCCTAAGGATAGACTTAACTAAAAGAGGTAGGATAGTATTATAATCTAAATAAGAACCTTAACCCTATATAGGATAGGTATTAGATAGATATATAGGATAAGGTAATTAGATTATATAAGCGACTATATATAGGTAACTATATTTAGGCGACTATATATAGGTAGTTACGTAAGCGACTATATATAGGTAACTATATTTAAGCGCCTATATTTAAGTAGTCTAAGTATATATATATAGAAGGATAGTAAGTACCTTTAGCTTATTATATTAAACTTAACTTAGTCTATTAAGTAACCTACTATTAAACTTACTTTATCTATAAGAATTAATCCTACTTTACTAATATATTAACTATATATCTATAGACCTTAATAAGTAGATATTACTATATACTAAGAGTAAGATCCTATTACTATAGTAGTACTTTAATAGTAAGTAGGGGATAATATTAAGAGGCTATAGGAAGTATAATAAGTAAGATAGTATATAGAGAGTAATAATCTTATTCTCCTTATAATAGTTCTAGAATTCTATTAAGTAGTAGCTATTATAGCTATTAATAATAAGTAGCCTATATACCCTAATAGAGGACTCCTTTATATAGGCGTTAAAGTACTTAAGCTATACTAGTATAACATTATTATTAATCTAACTAGTAGAAGAGATAGTAATAATCTAATCGCGAGGTAGATCTATAAACTAGGAGGTAATAAAAACCTTACTTATAAAGATAAGGAAGAGTAGGATAATATACTCTATTATAGTAATACTTTATACTAAGATAACCTACTTATAATTACTAGGTTATAGTTTCTTCTATTTTCTAGGTTTCTCTAAACCTATAACTATAAGCTAAAAGGATATCTTACCTATTATAAAGCTAGACTTATTAAAGTTCTAGATATCCTAACTAAAAGAATACCTCTATTCCTATTAGAAATAGACGCTTAGTACTAATTAGACCCTTAATATTAGGGCTACTAAGAAGAAAATTAAAGTAGGAATAGAGAGTAGGAATAGCGCTAGTAAACTTTTAAACTAGGATATAATAAAATAATCTAAAGAGGCTATTTTATAGAGAAAGCTACTATAATTCTAAATCTTTACTTAGATTTTATATAGCTACTCTTATTATAGAGATATAGTATATTAAAGTTATATACTAAAGTTAATATTATAAAATTAAAGTTAATATTATATAAGTAAAATTAAAAAAACTAAATACTCTATAATAGTAGCTACCTATACAACTACCCTACTACTACCCTACTATAATAATACCCCTAAGTACCTACTTAGTAGTAGAATCCCTAATAATACTAAGCTAGTAACTTCTTAACTATAAGCTAGAGCTACTAGGTACTATACTACTAATATAGTAGGTAGACTAGGCTTTTTAAAACTAAGTAGTAAACCTACTTTATTACCTACTAGAGTATAGTATTATAGTATACTAGTAATATAGTATAGTAAGAAATTAGGCTACCTACCTCTAGAATACCTACTAACTATTATATAAGACTTACTATATAATCTAAGAATAAAGAGAATTTAACTAGCTTCCTCTTAAACTACCTTATAAAATACTTTTACCTATACCTTATAGCCTACTAATTCTAATTCTTAGAGAGCTACTTAATACCTTTACTTATTAAGAAAAGAGCTATAGCTTTATTAGTACTAGCTAACCTACTATCTAGTAGTACTATAATAAATAATATAGTTAGTACTATAGCCTAGCTAATAACTATTATTAGAGCTAAGTTAAGGTATAAATATTCTTTTAGACTAGAGGCTTTTAGTAATACTTTATAGTCTTATATCCTATAAATAAGCCTACCTCTCTATAGTAAGGAGCTACTTTAGCTAAGAATAAGATAAGCCTAATTCTAGCTAAAGTTTAGGATACTTAGTAGAGGTAAGAGGAAGAGCTAAAAATTACTAAGGGGTTAGTAAAAAATCTAGATAATATAGGCTAGTTTAATTAAAATAGGTAGCTAAAATACCTAAGTAATTAAAATCTAGCTTAGCTTAGCTAGGTAAGCTACCTACTAGACTATAATAATCTAATACTTAGTTAGGTAGTAAAGGTTATAGAGCTACTTATTAAGTAGTATATAGCTAACCTCTTAACCTTATTACTAGAGATTAGGCGCTAGCTATAAAGTCTATCCTAGGGTAGTAACTAAACTAAGGGCTAGGTTTAGTATTTTATTAGGGATAGTGTCCGTACGTAATGAGTCAAGTATTTGTAAACTATTCGGCCTGACTCTTAGGGGCCTATATAGAGGCCTCTCTCTCGTACAAGAGAGAGGCTAGTCACAGAATACAGATCTATCTTTGCCTCACCTATCTGCCGCACGCCTGCGTGCGGCTCTCCGTCTAGAGGAGTAAGCTAACCGACACTAATTAGTCTATTAATAGGTAGACTACCGCGTGCGTAGCCACGTAGAGAGGAACACTTCTAATAGCATAGATTAGTAAGGAGGCTTTTCGTATAGAAGAGGTTTTCCTCCTCTATACGATAAAACCTGGTTTGTATAAGGAAGAATTAGCTAACTACCGCGTACGTAGCTATGCAGAGGAGAAGCTATTTCTTCTCCTATACAACTAACCCGTACGAGAAGAAGGACTAAGCACTACTGCGTGCGTAGCCACGCAGAGGAGAGCCCTCCTCCTCCAGATCGTACGGCGACCAACGCGAGAAGAAGGACTGTGCACTACCGCGTGCGTAGCCACGTAGAGGAGAGCCCTCCTCCTTCGGATCGTATGGTTACCGACCCCCCCCCCTTCGCCCATCAACCTACGCTGCCCACCTGCGCGCCGCCCGTCCACCTGCGCGCCGCCTATCCACCTACGCGCCGCCTATCCACCTGCGTGCCGCCTATCCACCTGCGCGCCGCCTGCCTACCTACGCGTCGCCCATCCACCTACGCGCCGTCTACCTACAACCTCCAGCCACTACAACCCTCCCTCTACGCATGGATTCGTACGAGGAACTCGTACAGAAGACCTAGATCTTAGCAGCAATACTATAGAGGGAGGTAGACCTAAGTCTCCTTGTAGACCGCCTCGATATATCAATAGCCCCTATATAGGTACAACAAACCTCGTACGTAGTAGAGACTATTATCTATATATGAATAGGGGTATACTATAGAGACAATTTTAGAGAGGACTTTAAGGGATAGATAGTATAGCACTTCAATAACCTACCCCGTACGTTTAGACGGCAGCTCCTTCTTGCTCTTATAGAGCATAGGATCTACCCAATAGGGAAGAGGTGCTGTACGTAGGTAGAAAAGCTAGTAGGTATTATTAATTACTAGTATAGAGGGGGGATAAAAAGGAGGAGTAGAGATGGATAACTTATTCCGTACGGAGCCTATCTAAAAAAAAAAGAAAAGCTACTAGTATCTGTACGTAATAAGTCAAGCATTTGTAAACTATTTAGCCCGACTCTTAGGGGCCTATATAGAGGCCTCTCTCTCGTACGAGAGAGAGGCTAGTTATAGAATATAGATCTATCTTTACCTTACCTATCTACTACACGCCTGCGTGCGGCTCTCCGTCTAGAGGAGTGAGCTAACCGATAGATAGGATATTTAGGGTTCCTATATTAATTTAGGAACGTACCCTTAGTTTAGTAAATTTTAAGGAGTTAGTTTAGTTAGGTTCCTATTAGCTAATTTTTTCTAGATTTAAGTATATTACTTAGTATATTAAGTTGTACTATTTATCTAATTTATATTAATATAGCGTATATAGTTATAGACGTTAGGGTTTAATAGGGCGGATAGAGATAGTAAATATCCTAAGGCTAGCGTTTAGTAATTACTAGGAGCCTAAAGAAATATTACAAGTAGCTACCTATAACGTAATTTATTACCTAAATATAGCTCTATTATAGTAGTATCTACTACTATAGTTTATATAGCTTAATTAAAGTAAGCTAGCGTAGTAGCTAAGCGAGGGCTAGGCTCTTTAAGGTAGCCTAAGGCT
Organism: Phaeosphaeriaceae sp. PMI808; assembly: GCA_021365335.1. Taxonomy (NCBI): domain Eukaryota; kingdom Fungi; phylum Ascomycota; class Dothideomycetes; order Pleosporales; family Phaeosphaeriaceae; species Phaeosphaeriaceae sp. PMI808. Next base: position 74,085 of record JAJTIZ010000146.1, on the reverse strand, counting down.
GCAAGCGCTCTAAGTTACCCTTACTATCGCTATTATTATTACTATCCTTAATCTCCTTAATCTTCTTAATCTAGGTTAAAGGTACTAGCTCGCTTACTTTAATATAGAGTTCTTCCTTCTTACTAATTAAGCTACCTATAATAGCCTCTAAGCTAAGCTTAGCATTAAGTACTCTACTTATATTATATATATTAGGGTTAACCTTTTCTACTAGCTATAGCTATAGATACTATAATTTAAGATAGATATTATTCTCTACCTAGTTTATAGAGATTACGTTATAAGGTATTAGATAGAGAATACTCTAGCCTAAAGCGTTTACTACTTTATACTACTAAGCTACTTAGCCTAAGCGCTTCTTAAACCTCTACTTTACCTAAAGAGTTAGGTTAGAGGAAACTAAGGGTAGTAGTATATCTATTACCTTAGTAGTAATTTTACTCTTTCTATACTAGTTATAGGTCTTATTATTACTTACTATAGTATCTTATTCCTAATTTACTCTATCTTATTAGCGTACGCCTAGCTAAGGAAGACTATTACCTAGTAATATTTAATATTTATAATATCTAGTTCCTACTTATAGCGTTTATATAGGTCCTATATAGAGGAGAGAGCGTTTTAGTATATCTATAAGAGGCTATGCTATAACTACTAACGTCGACTACATATAGAGGTAAGCGCCTAACTCTCTAACAAGATCTAAGTAGTAAAGGGTATCTTATTATAGTACTAGCTTTATAGGAAAGTAGTAGTAGAAGCTTAAGATATAGTATTACTAATAGTATATACCTTCTCTAGTATACTAGAGGCTATTGTATAGGGCGTTATAGTATAGTAGTAGAAGTCCTAACTATCTTCTATTAGCTATTTAAGGATCTAGGAAATTAAGAGTATATCCTATATTAAGATAGTAGCGTAGGCTATAAGCTCCTTATAAGGCGCTCCCTTTACTAGCTCTATAAGACTAAGATCGTCCTTCTTCTTCTATTAGGTAGCCTCTATATTCTTAGTATAGGCCTAGTCTACGCAATAGTTATTATTTATAATGCTAGTAACTCGAGTAGGCTTATCCTATATAGGTTCTAATAGCTAGCTAGGCTCTAATAGCTATAGTATAGCTAAGCTAAGTAATACTATACTTAAGCGCTACTATTTTAGTAGCGACGCTAGTATAGATAATATAGAGTATTTTACGTTTTATAGTAGGGAGGTATAAGATATTTATACTAATAGAGGTTCTTCTTAGATAGCTTTACTCTATTTATTAGTAAGCTCTTACGTAGTATAGACTAGCTTTTCCTAGGTATCTAGAGGTAGTATATCTCTACGTAGCGTCTCTTTTAATAGCTAAATAGCTAATATAACTAAGTAGGCTATAAGGATAGGCTTATAGATACTAGTCTTATTAGGGATTAACTACCTAGCGCTATAAGGAGGGGAAAGTAAGTTGCGCTATAAGTTTAATACAGTCGCCTAGCTAAAAAAGAGCCTCTAGTAGTCTTCGTTTAGTAGGTTATATAGGTAGCTATTATTAATATGTACTATAATTACTAGTAATAGGGAAGCTCTAGGGTCTACTATTAAACTACTCTATAGTATTATTTAGAGTAGAAACCTAATATATACTTACTATAGGTAATATTAATATATTTTTATATTAATAGTTAATAATATAATATGCGGCCCTAAGCTAGGATAAGCCCTAATTAGAGATTAGCCCTACCCTACTATTCTTAGTACGTTGCTCCTAGTAATAAGAAAAATAAATTTATATATATTTAGTTATATATTAAATTAAAAGGGCTATTCGCAGTATTATAAGTAAGTAATTACCTATAACCCTATAACCTATTATAGCCTATCCTTTAAGATAATTTTATACTAGTAATTAGAATACTATAGAAATAGCTAATTATTTCGAGTATTTAGTTAAGTATTTATTAGCTATTTATAAGGAGTATAGATATAGGGTTTTACCTAACTAGGTTAAGGGTTATTTATAGTATATCTATAAGGTTAGCTATAAGTAAGTAGAACTAGTAGTAGAGGAGGTTCGTAATTAGGCTAGTTTAATCTAGTATACTAGTGAGTTAGAGGTACCTAGTTAGGTTATTTAGCTAATTAGCTAATTACTAGTATATCTAGATAGGTTAATATACTAGTTAGACCTACGCTATTACTATTAGGTATTTTAAAGCGCTAATATTATAAGAAATTACTAGCGTAAGGCCTATAGTTAGTTAGTAGTGAAGAAAGGAGGCCGCCTAAGCTAATTAGCCTAGAAGGATATTTAAATATATAGTAAGGAAGGTTATAGGGTAGTTTATTACTAGTAGTTATTAGTCTAAAGCTAAGGATTATAGTATTTTAAGGTATAATAAACTATAGGAAATAGCGTAGATACTATTCCTATTAGTAGCGATATAGTATAGGCGTAGGTAGGTGAGGAGATAGCGAAGGTATAGGCGAATATTAAGAAGTAGGCGTAAACTACTATCTAGGATAGTAAGCGAGATAAAGTAAATCTATAGTTAGAGTAGACGTAGTAGTTACTATATTTAGTAGGTATAGAGAGGCCTAATTTATTAGTATATATTAAGGAGCCTATTAGCGAACCTAATCCTAAGAATAAAAAGGATATAGAGCCTATTAAGGTAGTAATTTAGGTAGCTATAGATAGATTAGCGTAGTTTAGCTAGGCGTTCGTTATTAACTAGATTAAGGTATTTATAAGGTTAGAGGCGATTCGAACTAAGAAGTACTAGACGCAATTCTAGCCGTTATAGCTATATATAGACGAGAAGGTAATTATAGAGTATACCTAGCTATAGAAGTAGATATTAATATTTTTTATACGTACGTAGAAGGAGTATATATAGAAAAGCCTATAGTACTATTTTATACGGCGGTAGTAGAAGGTATAGGAGGTATTAGTTAAAGAAGTAGGAGGTAATATAGGGGTAGAAGAGGAGGGAGATATAGATAATAAGATAGATAGAGGGATAGACGAAGAGATAGATAAGGAGATACTAGATAAGATAGATAAGGCGATAGGTAGGATAGACGAGGACGAATAGTAAGAGAGCCGCGTATATTTCAACGAGCTAGAAGTATTATTAAAAATCTAGAAAGTATATTTAGAGTTTTATATTACATTATTAAACTAGTCTATTACTTATAAGGAGTACGATAACCTATTAGTATATATATTAGTAGTATTAGGCGTTAAAGAAAATAGTTAGAAAGGGCCTAAGTTATACCTACTAATTTTATTATTAATTATTAAGGTAGCCTAGTTTATAGTAGTTTAGTAGGCGTTGGAATTATTAGAGCTATTTAAGGATAATAAGTTTAATAGTAATAGCGCGTATAAGAGTAATAATAGTAGCCTATTATAATACTAACCTAAGGGATATTTATAGTTTATATAGGAGATAATAGATAAGTTTATAGTCTAAGGTAGCTATAGCCCTATATAGTAGATATTAGATTTATAGATATATAGGTTAAAGATCTATTATAATATAATATCCTATAGCTATATTAAGTAGATAGGGTAAGACGAGTTATTATATAAGGATTTATATTTCAATATAGTATAGTTCTATAGTATAGTATATAGGTTAGTAGTTAAGAGCTAGTAGTTATTAATAGAAGAGTTATTATTTAGTAAGAGTAAGGTTATAGAATCCGTACCTAGTATCCTATAGAAGAGTTTACGCGATAATCTAACTAATAAGTAGCTTAGATAGAATTTTTTAAAAGACTACTAGACGTAGATGCCTATAGATAGAGAGAAGTAGTTATTTAATTAGGTAGGGAAGGATACTAGTATTAGGGATAGATTTATAAAGCTAAGAATATAGTCTAGGATTAATAGAAAAGAGGTAGAGTAGTATATAGACTAGGTAATTGAGTTTAAAGAGAAGTTAATTATATTAATATATATCGTAGGCGGAAAACCTACTAGAGGGCTAGAGATATTAAGCGTACGGTATAGTAATATAGTAAAAGGGGGGTACTACAATATATTTATTAAGGATAGTATAGTTATATTCGCTATATAGTACTATAAGGAATATAACGTAAGTAGTAATATAAAAGTTATTTATAGGTATTTACTACATAAGGTAGAGGAATTATTAGTATAGTATATATAGTTAGTATTACCGTTCTAGTAGCAGCTAAAGGTAATAATATAGGAGAAGGAGGTAATTTTATCCTATATATAGCTAGCTAACCTAAGTAGACGTAAGTAGATAAGTAATAGGTTATAAGAGGCGTTAAAGCGTAAGAGTAGAGTAGGATTAGGGTAGAGATTAATAATTATAGTATATCGTAAGATAGCGATTAGTATTAGCTAGAGATTTATACGCGGACCTACGGCGTTTAGGGTAGAAGAAGGAGATAAGAATAAGGAGTAGAATAAGGAGAATATAGTAGGAGTAATTATAGACGAGTAGTCTAGATATATAGTATATATAGTAGGTTTAATATACGCACGTAGGATTATAGAGTAGGTAGGGGTAATAGCTAATTAAAGGTAGTTATTCTATAATTTAAGTATAGATTAGTATTAATTTTTAGGGTTTTAAGTAGTAGTTAATAGGGAAAGCGTATATAAGAAGTAGAAGAGGGCACCATTTAAGAGCGAGGTAGATAAGGCGAGAATTAATTAATAGGGGCGGTTGAGGAGGATAGATATAATAGCGTAATTAAAGCGGATAATAGGTAAGTAGGCAGAATTCTAAGGCGTATAAAAAGAGGTAATTATAGCGATTATAGTAGGCGAGAGCCCTATTATAGCCGTAATACTAACTAGAGTAGGTAAGAGTTTATTATTTATATTACTAGTATAGGTAGAGTAGGGTAGGATAATAGTAGTTATTATTCTATTAATTATATTGTAGGGAGATATAATATAGTAGTATAAGTTATTAGGGATATTATATACGGAATAGGAGAGTCGCTATCTACTAGATATAGTAGTAGTAGTATTAGTAACGCCTAAGTTAGTAGTTAGAGAAGAGTTTATAATATTTTTAAACTAGTTATAAGCTATATAATAGTTAGATTGAATTATAATTAACGAGTATTATATTATATTAAACTATTAATATATATTCTATAAGTAGATATAGTAGTTAGGTAAGTTAGTAGTAGTAGAGATATAGATAGTATTATTAATAGTAATATTACTACTAAGCGAGGAGGACGAGTTATTTTAATAGATATATTTTAAGCGCAATTAGGTTAAGATATTCTAAGTAGATATAGTAAGGGCGAACGTAGTATATTAAGTAGTTAAGGTAGATAAGGTAGTAAAGAAAAAGGAGGTAGAAGTAATAGTATTAGGTATAGTATAGTAGAAGTTAAAGAAATTCAAGATAGGTAAGATAGTAGTATATAGTAATTTAGTACTAAAGGTTAAAGAGTTAGCGTAAAAGTTAGGATATTATATATATTATTATAATATAATAGGTAAGGTAAGTATATTAGAGGATTTTATAGTAGGAAAGTAGTAAGTAATTATAGTAACTAGCGCATTAGGGATAGGGGTTAATATAGCTAATATCTAGTATATTATTTATATAGATTAGCCGTTTTTAGTATTAGATTATACGTAGGAGAGTAGTAGAGTAGGGTAAGATAGGTTATAGAGTAAGGTAATTATAATTATATAGGAAGGTAATTAATAGGTAGTAGAGGATAAGTAGATATAAGCTAAGTAGAGGTTAGTATAGGTATATATAGAGGGAGTAGATAGGATAGTATAATATAGGAGAGTAGTATTAGATAGGTATTTAGATAGGCGAAAGATAGAGTAGATAGAATATAAAGAGGGTAAGGAGAAGTATAATATTTATAGAGGGGTTAAGGAGGAGATAGAGGAAGAGATAGAGGAAGAGATAGAGGAGATAGAAGAGGAGGTAGAAGAGGAGGTAGAAGAGGAGGTAGAAGAGAAGGTAGAGGAAGAGATAGAGGTAGTTAAACGCGAGTAAGAAGAAAGATAATAGGTATTTAAGTAGTAGTAATAGGAGCGATAGGGCCTATACTATAGCCTAAAACCATATTACTAGGGTAAGAGTAGAGTTAGAAAAAGGTAGGAAATAGATATTAAGGTAAAGAAAGAGATAGATTTAATACTATTAATAAGCTCTAAGTCCTTACCCCTAGGGGTAAAACTAGAACGCGAGGAAGCGATCCTAAGTCCTTGCCCTAGGGGCGAAACTAGAACGCGAGGAAGTAATCCTAAGTTCTTACCCCTAGGGGTAAAACTAGAATATAAGGAAGTAAGCTCTAAGTCCTTACCCCTAGGAGCGAAACTAGAATATAAGAAAGTAAGCTCTAAGTCCTTACCCCTAGGGGCGAAACTAGAACGCAAGGAAGTAATCCTAAGTCCTTACCCCTAGGGGTAAAACTAGAATATAAGGAAGTAAGCTCTAAGTCCTTACCCCTAGGGGCGAAACTAGAATACAAGAAAGTAAGCTCTAAGTTCTTGCCTCTAGGGGTAAAACTAGAATGCGAGAAAATAAGCTCTAAGTCCTTACCCCTAGGGGTAAAACTAGAACGCAAGGAAGTAATCCTAAGTCCTTACCCCTAGGGGTAAAACTAGAATGCAAGGAAGTAAGCTCTAAGTCCTTACCCCTAGGAGCGAAACTAGAATATAAGAAAGTAAGCTCTAAGTTCTTACCCCTAGAGGCGAAACTAGAATATAAGAAAATAAGCTCTAAGTCCTTACCCTTAGGGGTAAAACTAGAATATAAGGAAGTAATCCTAAGTCCTTACCCTTAGGGGCAAAACTAGAACGTAAGGAAGCGATCCTAAGTCCTTACCCCTAGGGGCGAAACTAGAACGCAAGGAAGTAATCCTAAGTCCTTACCCCTAGGGGTAAAACTAGAATGCAAGGAAGTAAGCTCTAAGTCCTTACTCCTAGGAGCGAAACTAGAATACAAGAAAGTAAGCTCTAAGTTCTTACCCCTAGGGGCGAAACTAGAATGCGAGAAAATAAGCTCTAAGTCCTTACCCCTAGGGGTAAAACTAGAACGCAAGGAAACGATCCTAAGTCCTTACCCCTAGGGGCGAAACTAGAACGCAAGGAAGTGATCCTAAGTCCTTGCCCCTAAGAGTAAAACTAGAATGCGAGGAAGTAAGCTCTAAGTCCTTACCCCTAGGGGCGAAACTAGAACGCAAGGAAGCGATCCTAAGTCCTTACCTCTAGGGGCGAAACTAGAACGTAAGGAAGTAATCCTAAGTCCTTACTCCTAGGGGCGAAACTAGAACGCAAGGAAGTAATCCTAAGTCCTTACCCCTAGGGGCGAAACTAGAATGCGAGAAAGTAAGCTCTAAGTATAGCTAATATAGCCGGCTATAGCTAATATAGCTAGCTATAGCTAGTATAGTTAGCTATAATTGATATAGCTGATATAGCCGGCTATAGCTAATATAGCTAGTATAGCTGGCTATAAGTAATATAACTAATATAGCCGGCTATAGCTAATATAGCTAGCTATAGCTAATATAGCTAGCTATAGCTAGTATAGCTAGCTATAATTGATATAGCTAGCCGTAGCTAGTATAGCTAGCCGTAGTTGATATAGCTAATATAGCCGGCTATAGCTAGTATAGCTAGGTATAGCTGGCTATAATTGATATAGCTAATATAGCTAGCTATAGCTAATATAGCTAGCTATAATTGATATAGCTGATATAGCTAGCTATAGCTGGTATAGTTGGTATAGCTAGCTATAATTGATATAGCTAATATAGCCAGCTATAGCTAATATAGCTAGTATAGCTAGTATAGTTAGTATAGCTAGTATAGCTAGTATAGCTAGTATAGCTAGTATAGTTAGTATAGCTAGTATAGCTAGTATAGCTAGTATAGCTAGTATAGCTGGCTATAATTAAGTTCTTACCCCTAGGGGCAAAACTAGAACGCGAGAAAGTAATCTTAAGTCCTTGCCCTAGGGGCGTATCGCTTCCTCTAGTATTCGCCTCTTACTAAGGTTGATATTATACTATTAGAAGACTAGTATTCTATATCGTTTAAAATAGTATTAGGTAATATATTTAATAAAGATTTATAGGAGATAAGATAAGAACCTAGAACGCGAGAAAGTAAGCTCTAAGTCCTTACCCCTAGGGGTAAAACTAGAACGCGAGGAAGTAATCCCAAGTCCTTACCCCTAGGGGCGAAATTAGAATGCGAGAAAGTAAGCTCTAAGTATAGCTAATATAGCCGGCTATAGCTGATATAGCTAGCCGTAGCTGGTATAGCTAGCCGTAGCTAGTATAGCTAGCCATGATTAATATAGCTAATATAGCCGGCTATAGCTAGTATAGTTGGTATAGCTAGCTATAATTAATATAGCTGATATAGCTGATATAGCCGGCTATAGCTGGTATAGTTGGTATAACTGGCCATAATTAATATAGCTAATATAGCTGATATAGCCGGCTATAGCTAGTATAGTTAGTATAACTAGCTATAATTAATATAGCTAATATAGCCGGCTATAGCTAATATAGCTAGCTATAGCTAGTATAGCTAGCTATAATTGATATGCTGATATAGCCAGCTATAGCTAGTATAGTTAGTATAGCTAGCTATAATTAATATAGCTGATATAGCTAGCTATAGCTAATATAGCTGGTATAGCTAGTATAGCTAGCCATAATTAAGTCCTTACCCCTAGGGGCGAAACTAGAAAGCTAGAAAGTAGTCCTAAGTCCTTACCCCTAAGGGCGAAACTAGAAAGCTAGAAAGCAATCCTAAGTCCTTACCTAGGGGCGAAACTAGAAAGTAGGAAAGCGATCCCAAGTCCTTACCTAGGGGCGAAACTAGAAAGTAAGAAAGCGATCCTAAGTCCTTACCTAAGGGCGAAACTAGAAAGTAAGAAAGTAATCCTAAGTCCTTACCTAGGGGCGAAACTAGAACGCGAGCTACTAGAGGCTAAGACTATATAGTACTAGCTTTATTATCTTAGCTCTATTTAAACTTATAGCTTTATATATTCTTCCTTTCTTCCTTTTCTTTATATTTTATATTAGTTACATTCTTAATATATACATTCTCCCTATAAGTACTTACCTTTACTATAAAGCGGAAAAGTACTTAAGTCCCTAAGAAAGAAAAGAAGAAGCTATATATATACCTAAAGGAGGCTAACTCTACGTATAACTAGGCTAAGCTATACTAACTAGTAATTACTAGGTTCCTAATCAACTCTCTTACCCTAGAATAGAGTATAGGCTCTAACTAACCTATTAATAAATAGTATACGCGTCGCCTTTACTAAATCTTTAAGGATATAGGCCTCCTCTATAGAGACGCAGCCTACTAACTAAAGGTTATATATATAAAAGCCTAAGTATAGTAGATACGTAGCTACCTTAGCTAGGAGAGTAGTTAGACGCGTACTAAGGATATTAACGCAACTATATAGGGTAAGCGTGTAGAGGATACTAACGCGTCTATATAGGATAAGGATATAGAGCTATTATTTTAAGATTAGGCTAAGGTAGTAGGAGAAAAGGTAGAGCTTATAGTAGGTAACTACTAGATAGAGGTATTAAAAGAGTACCTATAGCTTATAGGATTAGAAGATATAGAGTAGTAGTAGATATATAATATCTATAATAAAGGTAAATAACGCGTAATAGTATAAGTTAAGGAGCTAACCCTAATTTAGATACCTTACTACTATACTTATATATTAAGTTACGCGCTAACTAATAGGATTCCGTATTATTAGATAATTATAGCTAGATCTAGACTAAGCTAGCTACCCTCTCCTCTAATAGTAGCTAGCTTTTCTAAGATATAAACAAGGTAGTTAAGTAGTAGATACTTAAGTAACTTAGGCTTAGTACCTAGGTGAAATTCCTAGTTTAATAGCTTATTACCTTATAGAAAAATAAGAGCTAGAGCTCTTTTATTATAAGATAGTACTAGTATCCTATTAGAGAGGCAACGTTTAATATTTCTACTTTTAAGTAGATAGTTAGCTACTAGATTGATAATATAAGTCTAGTTAAGTATATCTAGTTCTTTCTAATAGTAGTATAGTTTTAGTTCACTACCTTTAACTAGGTCCTTACGGTTCTTCAATAGATTCGTAGGGACTATAACCTTAATCTTTAGCTAAGCGACTAGAACCAGCTAGTAGCTCTTCCTCTACCCTATACTATATAGGATATACAGGCACTCTTTTACCTAACCCTCAACGCTAGCGCAGACGCACGCCCCTTTAGCCCTCGCTCACGAAATCTTCTACTAGATAAAACTAACGAAACGTACTACAGCTTATTCTAGTTTATTATAAAAGAGCTAAGACGCTACTTTATTAATATCTAAGCCCTCCTTAAGATATCAAGATAATAAGGAAAGGTTATAAGTATAGTTATAGCCTACATTAGGTATTAGATAAATTATAACCCTACTAAGGTTATAGACCGCGATAATAATAAGCCTATACTATAGATAGATTTCGTACTAGGCTTATAAAAAAGGTATAAGAAGGAGGCTAAGAAAAAGTCTAAGATTCTTAAGGAGAAGGTACTATAATACGCCTAGGATAATATATAAGGGTTTATAGCGTTAACTATAGAACTCTTCCTATATAAATATCTAGAGGATACTAGTATATACCCTTAGCGATTTAAGTATACTGCGTAGAGGACGCTCCTATCTATTACCCTAGACTTTACTAGTCTAAACCTATAATATAACTATATATCGCATTTTAATATTAAGGACCTTCTACTAATAACCTTAAAGTACTCCTCTACTATTATTTAGGTAGCATATAATACAATCTACTACCTCCTAGAAGTTAGTAAAAACCTAGCCTCTAGTATACTAAAGTAGTAGACGAGCTTTAAAGCTTACTAGAATAGGTTGTTTTTACCTAGGCTCTTAAGGCCTACAATAAAGCTCTAGCACGTGAAAATAAGTAGGATTAGCTAACACGAAATTTAGTATAAAAAGAGTAGAGTAAGTTTAAGGTACTACTAGAGGAGCTAGACTATAGTAGCTAAGAGCGCCTAACGCCCTCTATCTTACTAGCGCGTAGCTTAGTTAAAGATAAAAATAAGACTAACTACTATTAGAGATTAATACTAATATATAGATTAGTTAAGAGCCCTATACTATTAGAACTAAGGCTAAAACCCTTAGTCTAAACTCTAGATCTAATAGCGTTAGGTAAGGGTATACTAGGTAATATTCGAAAGTAGTACTATTCCTAATAAACTACTATAGCTAAGCCCCTAGCTAAATAAACCCTAGCTAAGCCCCTAGCTAAATAGACCCTAGCCGAGCCCCTAGCTAAATAGACCCTAGCTAAGGCCCTAGCTGAATAGGCTCTACCTAAACTAAGCCTAACCCCCTTATAACTAAGGGTATCTACCTCCTAACCAAGAAGCTAACTAGCTAGTCAATTAACCCTAGCGTTATAACCTATTAAGCATAGCTAGCGAAATAAGCCTACCTATTAGAAGTATCTCCTAAAGATTAGTAGAAAATAGTAGCTATTTTAAACCTAATATTATTATATTTTTTCTATTACTCTCTTCTAACGTAGTAGGGCTAGGGGATAATATAGAATATACTAAAATAAAGTTAAGGAAGGGTACCTTTCTTAGCCCTAACCCTATACTATTTATTACCTATAATTACTTAATTTATATTTATTTAATCATTAAACTTATATAATAAGTTTAGAAAGTATATAATTAACTCTACCCCTAGATCCTCTATTCTCTAATACTAAGAGTAAGGGTAACTAGGATTATATACTACTTAAGAATTAAGATAAGGAGAGTAATAGTAGGGTTAGTAATAAGGAGTAGGTCCTTATTACTACTAACTAGTAATTATAGTAAATTACCTATAGTATAGGGTTCTACTAGTATAGAGGTATATCTTAGATATTTACTAGAGTTTTACTAACTATCTATAGTTTAGAGGTTTCTTATAGATATAGAGAAGCTATAGTTTAGTAACTAGGATGTAGTGAATATACTATAGAAGCGGTATACTTTTAACTATAGTAGTAAAAGGGCTAGCTTAAGGATTATTAAGGGCTCTAACCTCTTTACTCCCTACTTCTTTCTTAACCTCTTAATTATTATTAGGTAGCCTCTAAAAGTAATTACCTACTAATTAACCTAGTTTTTTAATAATATTACTATTAGTTTTAAGTACTAGCGAGTATTATATAGTACTAAGTATATCTACGGCCTATCTTTTAATATAGAATACTATACCTTTCAGATAGTAACTATAGCTACTTAAGAGGCGTAGTTTATTATTATATACTCAATTATAAACGCGCCCGAAGAACTTACCTTATAGGGTAAGCGTTGAAAACGTCGAGAGAAATTAGCTAAGTTAAGTACTCTTAAGCTATACTACGCTAACTTCCTTATATCCTATATTAAGGAAATCTTTCTCTATAGAGAGCTTATTAGAGAGGGTATAGAGCCCTTATAGAAGCTGGATAGGCCCTAGATATAGAAGATAATAGGCAATAAATAGATAATCTTCTAAGAGGCATTTATAGGATAGTAGCTAGACTATATATAGGAGAATACAACGGACCCCTTTTAGATTAAGAACTAGCTAGCCTTCTATGCGTACGATTATAGAGGGAATATTAAATTAGATGCAACCCCTTAAGTATTATCTATACTAAAAGAGATACTCCTATAGCTAGTAGACGATAATTCTAACTTAGAGGAATAAGAGGCTGTAAGTTCACGTCCTACTAGCCCTAGCCTAGGAGTTCTTAATCTAAGTATAGATCTAGAGGTAGAGTAGGCCCTATAGGGGACCGATAGTCTATTTATAGGCGGCTAGGTAGAGTTAAAAGCTAAACTAGAGCGTAAGTATATCCTATTATATATTAAGATAGTATCCTATACCCTTGCTATAGATATTAACTATATAGAGGGTAGCTACCTAGACTTACTAATATATACTCTCCTTACTAACCGCAACCTAGTGTTATAGGAGTACTAAAGTTAGCAGGACTTTACCTTTTACCTACTTACCTTCTACCTAGCCTATAGTAACTTCTCCTCGCACTAGCTACTAGCCTTTCTTATAGATAACCTTCTTGTAGTTATATAGGATAATATAAGCTACTAGTATAATAGTATTAGTATACTTAACTATAGATACTTTCAAGCCTACTCTAATATTAAGAGGAGTATCCACTATAGGCCTAATAATTTACTAGCTACTAAGAGTATTACTATAGCTACGCTAACGCTATAAGATCGCAACTAGAACCTACTAGCCTAGGTTACTATAAAGTAGGAGTATTTACTATAGTAGCTCTAGGGATAGTAAAGCCTAGATAATCCTACCTCCTCCTAGCCCTTTACCTAGGAGTAAAGGCGCATAGAGTAGGTAATTATAGTAGAAGAGTATACTTTCTATATAGAGTAGGTTCTTTCTATATAGGTATCTAGGCTAAATAATTAGAGTTTTACTACTATACTTAAGCCTATCTTCTAGCTTATACGCTTCTTCTCTAAGGAGTAATATACCTATAACTATATCTTCTACTCCTTTTATCCTACTATATTTCTAGGTATTTTAGTATCTTTTACTAAGGTATTTTCCTAAGCGATTAACCGCATATATATATAGTTTAAGGCGGGTGGATTACAAGGCCTTAACGTTACCCTTATAGAGGGGGTTACTACGGTAGATCGCCTAGGTAGCTACTACTTTACTAGCTTCCCTAAGTCCTTAATAGGCTTAGTCCTTAGCCTACTATAGACTATTAAGAGTATTAAGTAAGGCGGCTAGCCGTTTATAGATCCTACTATATTAAACTTTTATAGTACTAGTAGTAGTAACGCCCTTAAGCTAGCTAAATAGCCTAGGTATAAGAATAGGTAGCTAATCCTTATATATATAGTATCTATTACCTATTACTATAGCCTAGAGATAGTAGCTAGCTACTATACTAAAATATAGTTTACCTAGCTTAGTAGGCTATAGGTATAGGGGCTAATCTACGTAGCTAAGTTTCTAGAAGAAGTATTTCTAGAAATCTAGAAACTAGAGATAATTACATTTATTACCTACTATTTCAAATAGGCCTTAAATAAGGGTAGCTAGAGTTAAGGGATTAGCTATAGCTAGGGAGCTATATAGCTAGCTATAGATTAGGAAGACTAGCTAAAACGCTAGGTTAGGGCTAAATACCCCTTCTCCTAGCCGTACGTCATCTAACCCACCCTACTACTATAACTAACCCTTAGTATAGTAAGTACAACCTAATTTTTCCGCTATTTATCTTAGGAGCCCACTAAGAGTTAACTATATACTAAATATAGACCGACTTTACCTATAGTTTATACGCAAGCTATATTTAGGATAAGTATATAGTAGGTAAGTTATTCTATATAAAAAAGGCTATTTAGTTCTCTACTATCTATAATATAATTAGATATATAAAGCTAAAGTATATAACTAAGGAGTAGTAGGTTATAGCTCTAAGTACGGCTATATACTATTCTTAGATTAAGTGTACGCTAGGCTCGTACTAGTCTAAGCTTAGCTACTAGAGAGTAGTCTAGCTAGTAGGGTATATAAATTCTATTAGTATAATTTCCGCGCCCTATAGTAGTCTAAAACAGTAAGTAATCAAGGCCGAATACTAGTCTAAGCGACCTTAATTAGGTATAGGTATAATTAACTTTAGCTATCTAGTCCTATTTACTACTATACCTAAGCTTATAGTGGATAGGTTTATAGTACTATATAAGAATTTTAGCGGGAGGGCTAGTAACCCTTATATTCTTGAATACTACTAGTTAGCCTATAGGTATCTTGTATAGTATTTAGGTAACCTATATTATAATCTTATACTTATACTTACGCTTACCCTAGCATTATTATTAGTAATACTAACTATAGAAATTAAGGCCTAGGCCTTTAGTATAGCGCCTATAAAGAAGGATAGTACTATATTTACTATAAACTTAGTAACTAGGATACTTTAGTCCCTAAGGCCTAATACCTTTCTATAGATAGCCGATTTAGGAGGTATACTTAGAGTACTAGAAATAATAAAGAAGATAGGTAAGACTATTTCTATCTTATACTAAGAAGGTATACTAATAGCTTATATATAGAATATAAAGGTATTAACAACTATTTACTAGTAAAGATAGGCTAGGTTAAGATTATAGCTAGGAATCGAGATTCTCTATACAATACTAAGATTAAACTTAATAAGGAGGCCTTAGATATTTAGCGGAATTAGCTTGTAAGCTTAATAGATAACCTAGCTAGGTTTATAAAGGCCGAAAATACGCCTAAGGTTAGAAAAAAAAATATACACTTTTAGAATCTTTCTTATACACCTTAATCTATTGATTTCAAATCCACTTACTATTTTCTTATCCGGGTTGTAGTTATAGAGTTATATAGGTTGAAAGGTAGTAGTTAAGGACGATGCGCGCTAACCCGAATAGTAGTTTTTTCTGAATCCTACCTACGAGGCTAGTACGCGGCGCTATAGAGTACTGAATTGCCTACAATAACCTAGAAACTACTCTAGTACTATCCCTAGGTAATTCTATATCTTTAGGAATAGTCCTACCTATTAGGGTAGGTAGATCTAGCTACGGGTGCTCTAGCTAGACCGCGCTAACCTAAATAGTAGTTTTTTCTAAATCCTGCCTATAAGGCTAGTACGCAACGCTAATATAGTTTAATTCTGCTATAGTAAGCTATAAACTACTTCTATACTATTAGCTTATAGTTTAGCATCTTTAGAATTAATTCAATATATTAGGGTAGGTAGATCTAGCTACAGGTACTCTAGTAGGACCGCGCTAACCCGAATAGTAGTTTTTTCTAAATCCTGCCTATAAGGCTAGTACGTAATACTAATATAGTTTAATTCTACTATAGTAAGCTACAAACTACTTCTATACTATTAACTTATAGTTTAGTATCTTTAGAATCAATTCTATATATTAGGGTAGGTAGATCTAGCTACGGGTGCTCTAGCTAGACCGCGCTAACCTAAATAGTGTTTTTTCTAAATCCTACCTACGAGGCTAGTACGTAGCGCTATAGAGTACTGAATTACCTATAACGACTTAGATACTACTCTAGTACTATCTTTAGGCAATTCTATATCTTTAGAAATAGTCCTACCTATTAGGGTAAGTAGATCTAGCTACTAATACTTTAGCTAAACTACTATACTAGAAATATATTTCTTACTAAATCCTTAAGTATATAAGCTATATATACTATATCTAGGTAGCTAGAAACCTAGTTAACTACTAGATCCTCTACTCCTACTAACTATATAGTACCTATATAATATATTTATACTCAACTATTAGGAATTACCTAGATATCCAGCCACCTAATTTAGCTATTACCCTATATAGTAAGGACTATAGTATTACCTAATTACACCCTCTTAACGCTAGGGCTAGCTATTAAACTCTTGAACTCCTTAGAAGATAATATTCACTCTTTATCCTAATATATATTACTAGGGAACTATACATTACAGCCTTTACAATACCTAGAGGAAGACTAAGGAAGTTTACTCATCCTATAAAGGTAGTAGAAGGTAAGTAATAAGCTAACCAACGTGCATACTAACGACGATAGTAAGGTCCTAGCTATTTCAAGTTTATTGCGTATAAGCTAAACCTAGCTAGAGATATACTAGTAAAGATACCTAAAGATATAGGGCTTCGAGTTAGCTCTAATATACCCTATTCCTTAGTTATAGATCTAGCGCACTAATTAAATGAACGAGACGAAGACTATCCCCTACCTCCTATAAACCCTAACGATGCTAAGCTCGAGTAGGTAAGATAGGCCTAAGAAATCAAGTAGGAGTTAAGTAGAGAGTAGGACGAATATAAGGCTACTATTATACATTAGATAGGAGAGAATTATATAGGAAGTATAGTAATAGAACCAACTATAATATACGAAGAGGTACTAAATAGGGGGCCCTAAGGTAATATCCCTAGTAGTATACTCTAGCTAGTAGCGCAAGCGTTGTCGTCGCCCGACATCTACTATATTATATCCCTATCACCTTATCCCTAGCGCCTATATCTCCCCTTAGGCCCTTCTATATAACCTTTACTATCGCCTAACTCTTAGCCTTTACTAATTGTAGATCTAAGTTACGAGGCCACCTACAACTACTTACTAGGCTATATAATAAGTAGGATAAGTAGCCTATAGTAGGCACCTATAGAAACTACTATATATAAGCTTACTAAGTAGCTCTAATAGTTTCAAGGATATATATACGAAGAATATAATAAGGTAGAAAGGTTATACTAATTATACTATCTATAGCCTAATATATATTCTATATATTCCTCTTTATAGTAAGTTATAAGTCTTATCTATAGAGACTTTAAGGGAGGAACGCCTCTTCCCGATATACTTACTAAAAAGGAGCTAATAAAGCGTATTAACCTACCTAGTAGCCTTAATCTAGCTACTATATTTAAGGGTAAAAGTATAACTATATTTCCTAAGGATACTAGCATACTTGGGCATTGTAGAGTAGAGGGAGCTCTACCCACTTCTCTACCCTACCCAGGTAGAGGAGTGGTCTCCTCTACCCTACCCGGGTAGAGTGGGTAGAGTAGTGGGTAGGGTGTAGAAATTACTATTTATGGTTAGCGGAGTTCCCAATTAGGAATAGTTCTAGTCAAGACATGGGCGATCCAATCCAGTCCAACCAAATCCAGCCCAATGGGTCTCCAATCCAACAAGATCACTGGTCAACACAATATATATTAAGCAGAATCAATAAAATTAGGTGACTCAAGGGCCTTAGCATCCACAATCCTACAATCTTATCAAATGATAAGATCTAATTGGCCAATCAGAGGTGGGTAGAGGTGGGTAGCTCTACCCACCTCTCCTCTCCTCTACCCAGGTAGAGTAGAGGAGACACCTTCTCTACCCTACCGGGTAGAGTGGGTAGAGCTCCCTCTACAATGCCCAAGTATGGATACTAGAATACCTAATAATAGCTTACCGCGAATACTATATCTCTCCTAGTTATCTTAAAGAAGTAAGAAGGGCCATACTATAAAAATATTATTTAATATTAATAGTATCTATTATTATCTAAGTAGCCTAGGCTTTACTTAGTAGGGTATTAACTAGTTTCCTATATCCTACGCGTTCCTTAATCTTAGCTACAACATATATTTTAGTCTTAAAGTAGCTGTATATAATAATCGCGGCAACCTAACTACTAGGAACCTCCTACTCTATAAGGTACTATATACCTACTTTAGGTCTATAATTAGTATAGAGTCTCTATTTATCTATATCTTCTTCCTAGAGCTATATATAGAGAGTTAATACTAGTATAGTATATACCTTAGTATATAGGACTAGTAGTTGTAGACGGATACTATTCTTATGCCTATACTAGTTAAGATAGTTAGTAAAGCTAATATCTTATAATACTACCTAACCTCAGCATACGTAGTAAAGCTAGACGTATTAGTATTATTAATAGAGAGCTTTACTCGTAAGGATACAGCACGCGAATAGCTACTCAAGTATATAATCTAGCTATACTATCTTAAGCCTTTATAAACGCGCATTATTAAAGCTATTGCGGAGAATCTAGGGCTCGAGTGCTTCTATAACGCGCGTCTTTTTATGCACGCGAAGAATATAAAACTCGAGTATATAGGTCCTACGCTAACTACTATATATAATTAGTAGAAGTAGTACTAGGCCTAGGTAGTAGACGTAGAGTTCTATAGCTAGGACCGTACGTATATAGATATTATAAAATAGGTTACGTTAGAGGATAGTATACTCCTATACAATCCTATCCTAGATAACTATAAAGTAGAAGTATATCTATAGAAGCATTACTGTTTAGAGGTATATGCGCGGACGCAAGAGCTGCGGCTACTAGATAGGAAGTAAGCGAAGGGCTTACTGAGGTATATAAAGTATCCCTAGGCTATAATATAGGATATAATAGGATAGACGTTATTTATAGTACTAGGCGGGTAGGAGAATCTAGATAGGCTAATCTACTCGCAGTATTATAGACTAGTTAAAACGCCCTTCGACACGTCTAAGACATATATATTCAGCTATAACTTACTTAAGAACCTTATACTAGACCCTAGGTATATCTAGTCGCTTTAGTAATAAGGCGGTAGTATAACTTTCTTAAAGAAGGTATATAAGTAGGCGTATCTATATAGTAAAGCGCGATTATATAGGAATCTAGTTAATAACTAATAGAAGTTGTATAGGATCTAAGAAGAGTATCGCGTCTTACTAACTATAATAGTTTAGGTCTGCGCGTAGTAGTAGGAGTAGGATACTAAAGGCGAGGGTAATATAGTAGTATTACTATCCTTACTATACTATATTATCTCTATATAGGAGCTGTTTAGGTTTATCTATATATAGATAAATAAGTACTACTTCCTATTTAAGTATACCCTAGCGTATATAGCTAGGATATACTCGGTTATAGAGACTATTATTATAGTAATTATACTACGGGCGCTACGGTTCTATTATAGAAGTAATATCCTTACTCTTAAGTCGCTACTATATAAGAGCTAGTAGGAGACTATACGCGGGGTAGAGATAGTTATAAAGGAAGGTATAGGTATATAAGAGACGATAGAGCAATATAGGCTAGGGTGGTTTCTACTAAAGTTTAACTAGACTACGCAGTAACTAAACCCACCCTATAGGGATAACGTACTAGTTAGAAATCTACTAATATATATAGAGTATAAAAGAAGGTAGTAGGCTATAAAGGATCTCCGCGATGTTTTTATCCGCTTTAATTAAGCTAATAGCTGGTATAACTGGTATAATATATCGTATAACCTAGGGCTACTTAAGAAATAGCTAGAATACCTCTATACTCTCAACGTGTAGTAGTTTAACGCAGATATATAGGCTATAATACTTACCGCGCACAAAAGTAAGCCTAAGCTATTACCTAAGATATAATAATATAACGGCCCTACGTTATACTACTATTATAATATAAAAGACGTATTTATTATAGATAGCGTTATTATACTACCTTATTTAGTAATAGGTAATAAGATATAATTTAAGAAGGCATTAGACCTACTAGACTTTCTATTCCTCTAGGATAATAATTAATCGCAGGTAGGCTAAGTATATAAACTATACCGCTTAATTATATAGAAGAGCTTCGAGCTAATAGAGTAATACCTAGGAGACTAAAGGGTAAGCTAGTAGCTAGACGAGTTTCTTTATCTTATCTATCTAATATACTAGATCCGATCCTACCTATTAAATACTGCGCTAATCTTATATACTAAGGCTAGTACTAAGTAGAACTTAACGTAGTAAATAATGTAGTTCTCGGCTATATACGCTTACCTAGGTCTAGTTATTCTTCCCTTTAAGTCTATACCTAAGACGCTCTATACTATAATCTAGAGAGCCTATTAGTAGTAGGGTAAGGACCCCTATTTAGAGAAAGAATAGAGTACTTTATAGCTTATCCAAGCTTATAGAACCTAGGGTATTAAAGTATACGGCTAAGATAAAGGTAGCAAGTATTAGATCGCGGGGAGGAGGAGTACTAGGTTAAAGGGGTTTTAGCTAGTATAGGAGCGGTCGTAGGTCCTAAAGCTATAGATACTAGAGTAGATTAAGGATAAGAGTATAGACGAGCTAGAGGAGCTAATAATAGGTATAGTGCAAGAGTACGCGGAGATAAGGGAAGTAGTTATAAGGCGAGGAGATACTAGGGGTCGCAGCATAGTAGGTAGTACCTACTATACCCTTAGTATTAGGGATATATTTAGTTAGGTTTCTAGCGTTAGTAGAAGTAGAGAGGGTATTAGGATAGAGAGTATAGGTAGTATATTCGTGCTATCGCTAGCTAGTTAGCCTAGAGTCTAGGCTTAACCCTAACTATACTCTAACCCTCTTGCGACTAAGGTACTAATATTTACACGTAACTACCTAAGGCGTAGATGAGGTCCTAATATCTAGATTAAGTAATACTTAATTATTATTATAGATAGCTATATCTACCTACTCTTATTCCTAGACTTAGGAATAATTAATCTAAATTAATCAATTAATTAGAAATTAATTAATTGATAACTATTAATCAATCCAATTAGCAACCTAGATTTTTAAAAGATCTAATTACTAAGAGAATATAGTACTAAGATAATAATAAATAGAAGAAGTAAAGTAATAAGAAGGATTATATATAATATTTATAAAAAATAAGTATAATTAATAAATAACTAAATAGTATACTATTTCTAATTAAAATAGTATAGTTTATAAAGTAGTTATATACTCTATATTACTTAATAAACTTTAAAAAAAGTAGATATATAACTTATTAGGATTAAAAGAGTTAATAAAGTTATTAATAAGTATAAATTATAAATAAAGAAGTAGATTTAAAATAAGAAAATAATAGAAAGGAAATAAGAAAAGAAGAGAGTTAGTTAGAATAATACTATATTATATTAAGTTATTAGTAGTAGTAAGTTATTTACTAGATACTAGTAAAATATATATATAGTAATAATATAGAATATTTAAGAATAAAGTACTAAAGGTAATCAAGAGTTTACTATTTAAGATATTAACCTAGATTAAATATAAAATTAAAGATATACTATAGTAGTTTATAAGTACTATAAAGAACTTTTATTAAGTAATATACTAGATAATATAAGTATAATAGTTTTATAAAGTTAAAAAGAGAAGATAATTATAAAATATATACTAGAAGAGTTTATATATAGGTAATAGTTACTTACATTATAGGGCGTGTATTTATTAAAGATTATATTTATATTATAGTTATTATAATAGAGGCTCTATAAAGAGATCCTATATTATATAACTTAGGTAGTAATACTAAGCCCCTAAGGAGGGACTACGCTACGCCTATATATAAAGGGCGCCCCTCTTATAAAGATAGTTTAGTAAGTATTATTTTATTAATTAACTCTCTTTCTAGAGATAACTATTATCCCTTTACTATCTATTGTAACCTACGATAAGTACTATTATCTTCTAGTTACTACCTTATAGTTATAGTAAAGTTACTAGACCTTAAACCTATAGAACCTAATAGCGAACTAGAAGAGAATACTATAATAAATACCTAGATAATAGGTTATACGATAATACTAGTTATAACCTAGATACGTAATATAATTATATAATATAATCTATAGATCTATAGGGCTTAGCCCTTATAGATTAATAGATTAGCTAAGACCCTTAGGTATATAGGCGTACTATTACGTATAGATAGAAACCTTATAGTTAAGACTAATAACTTCCTTACTTATTACTTTCCTACGTGTTATAATCTTTATAAAGCTACTTACCTACCTACTAACCTACTAATAATACCTCCTACTATACTTATACTCTTCCCGTAATTATAGCCCTAGTATACCTACTACTCCCTAATAAGTAGTACCTACTATAATTTAAGGTACTTAAGTCCTATAATAACTAGATATATAATAATAAGTAGGGATACGTCGTATAAGAGCTAGCTAGGGCATTTACTATAGTCTTTAAAAAGTCGAATTATATGCAAATATAATAATAGTATATTAGAAAATATATATAACTTCTAGCGTACGAGGTAGCTGATATACTAGGATTATATATCGTAGCGTTAATACTAGATAGTAGAGTAAGGCACGCGCTTACTTTCTAGACACGTAATAAGAAGCTAGTTACTACTATATATATAAAAGCTAGATCTACGCGTACTTTTTTCCTTATTCCTTTCTATCCCTTTATCTACCTTATTGATTAACTAGTATTACTACTATCTTAAAATATATTACCTCTATAATCCCTACTAGGCCTATTACTAAAAGGCCCTACTAACCTTACTAAGCTAGATAATGCTATAATAGATTAGTAAAGTATACGCGATAGTATTACTTAGGGGGAGTTTAAGGAGATCTAGGGAGTAGCCTTTAGTAACTAAACCTTAATTATTATAGAAGATACTATAGCCTAGGAGATAGGGTAGACTCCCTTAAAGACTTTCTTTACTCCCTATAGTATATATACTACTAGCTCGGTCGAAATACTTCTATAAAACACGCGATTATAATCGTATAGTCCTTAATATTCTCTAGATATAGGGACTAGGCCCGTTAACTAGACCTATATTAGGAAACTATAGGATTAATATCGTATAAATAGTTAAAGGAACGCTTTAGAATAACTACCTTACTTAGTTACTAATATAGTAGAGTTCTAGATTACTAATTGCGCATCTATATCGGCGTCTATTATCTTAACTTTATCCTTCCTAGCTAAGCTAGTATTAGCTCGCATTAGTAAGGATAGAATATACTAGATAGTACTTATTCTTTTCTAGTCTACTTTTAAGGAGAGACGAGAGCTTAGTAATATAGAGAAGCTAGATAATAAAGATATATATTAAAGTATCTTAAGCCTCAATATAGTATAACTACTACTAGCTACCTATATATAGTTTTAGGAGGCTGCTTTAATCTTATTCAAGTCTTAGATCTCTCCTAAACAATTACCTAAGCTCTATTAGTTAGGGTAGCTAAATATTTATTATATCTAAGTTTAGGAAGTAATTACTAACTAGGTTTATACTATAGAGATAGATTACTAGCTTAAGCGCCTCTATAAAATCTAGGAAGAAGTAGAATAAGTAAAAGAAAGGCTTAGAGGAGTATACTACTACTACTATTAACCTAATAGTTTCTCGCGTAGAGATATAGAACTCTAAAATTCTAAGAGCTTATAAAAATAGTGGGATATCTTATACTAGGATTAATATCTAGGATACCTAAAGAGAGAGAGGCTATTAGATATAGTATAGGAAGCTTAGTAGTAGTTTCTAGAGATATAGAAATAGTTAGCTATATAGCTACTAAACGAGCGTATTTATAATCTACCTATATTCCTTCTCTACTAGCTAACTAAAGCGCCTAGATAAGAAGTAGGTATATACGTAATATAATATAAGAGCTATCTACCGCAAGTAACTTCTTAGTAGAGCTCTCGTAAGAATAGGCCCCTATTATTAGTATACTAGAAATATAAGTAAGTAAGATAGAAAGGTAGCTACTTAGAGATAACTTTAAATATACCCTAAGGTTAGCTACTAAAGGTAAGAGATAAGAATAATTTTATTATTTTAGCCTTCGTATTAGTAGATATTAGTAGACCTAATATTTCTAAAGAAAAACCTAAGTAATAAGTAGTAATTCTATAAGGGTTCTACTTATAGGATAGTATTATCTACTTACCCTAGTATATTTAATACAGCTACTAGTATTATCTCTTATATTAACGCTAGTGCGTTCTAGCTAGATAGGGTAGCGATTATACCTATTATAGTAGAGAGGAAGAGGATAGTAGTAGTAATCTATATAGTGAAGAGTTTAGATAATACTATTGCGTAAAGAGGTTGAAGATAGTTAAAGAGATAGATTAGATTATCTAGAAATTAAATTATATTACTAGAGGTAGTTAAGAGTAGAACGTAGTAGAGCCAGCCTTTATATAGGATAGTATACGCTTCGCGTAATAAGTAGTAAGGTTATATTATATAATTCTCTAGCTAATCTATACCTAGAATATTAGGGTTATACGAAGCCGTGCTTATATAGTTACTATAGGTATAATCTACTCCTTACTAGTAGGAGTATATATTTTATAGTAGATATACGCTATAGAGTAGACCTAGTAGGAGTAGAGCTAGGTAAGCCTATACTATAGGATAATATTACTCGCACCCCTAGTAGGAGTAGAGCTAGGTAAGCCTACGCCGTAGGATAATATTACTCGCACCTATACAAGAGTTTACTACGCATAATACTAAACCTAAACTACTATTAAGCTAATACGTGCGTATATATAGTATAGAAATATAGGGTAGAAATATAGCGTAGAAATACGGCGTAGAAATATAGGGTAGAAATATAGCGTAGAAATATAGGGTAGGATTCTAGTAGAGTATTTAGTAGTAAGAGAGAGCTTTAACGTAGATAGAGACGAATAGGAGGGGGAAGCGCTGCAGTAAAGAGAAGAGGAGGAGAGAGGCAAGTTTAAACGGGAGAGTAGAGTATAGAGAGTATTAGCGCGTAGAGAGGTAGCTATATAGTTAGAAGAATAGTTAGCGGTAGAAGAAATAGAAGAGCGGTTAGAGGCGTAGAAGGAGGGCTGCTAGTAGTATTAGGTATAGGACGAGGAGGAGTTATAAGGGTATTAGCTCGCCGACTATATAGCGATAGACGTAGTCGAGATCTAGAAGGGAATCTAGAGGATTAAGGATTTAGTATATTAGGAGAAGTTCGCGTGTTGTTTCTACTATAGGGTGCTATAGGTAATATACAAGAGCTTCGAGAGCTACATAGACGGAGGGTAGAGGAAAAAGATAGGGGTAAGTTATTAGTATAAGGGCGTATTGATTGCGTCTATTATGGCGATTTAGGTAAGGTAGGGAGAGGAGTTTAATAGTTGGATTATAGGGCGGATAGTAGAGGAGGGGATTTAGTAGAGCGAGTAGGTAGAGTTTAAGAAGGTAGTAGCGTAGATAGGTATAAAAATCCAGTAGGGTGGGATAGAGAGTAATAAGATATATTAGGTATTTTAGGTATTTTTAGCGTATATAGAGGGGCGAGATAGGTTATTATAGAAAATAAGTAGGAGAGATAAAATATTAGGGACTAACTTATAGCTATAAGCTAAATAAAAGTTAGAAGGGGTAGGAGTAAGGGTAAATATAAGAATATAAATAAACGTATAAAAAGAGGGGCGATAAAGAAGAGAGAGGCTTATAACTTGTTATAATCTAAATTAAAGATAATTAGTATATATAGAAATATTATAGCTATAGTAGAGAACTACTAGAACCTATATAAGAGACGTCCGCCTAAGTAAGTAGTAGAAGGGAAGAGAAGAGAGTACTTATAAGCTATAAAATAGTAGAGAGAATATATAGAGAGTTAGGTTTAGACTAGATTAAATAGATTATTAAAGATATAAAGTAGAAAGAAGGGTTAAGGTTTTAGAGTTAGATAAATTAAGAACTAGTAACTAATACTATTAACTATATAATATAGTAGATAAAAAATATATTAGGTATATTATCTATTAGTTAATAAATTAGGCTTAGAATTAGTATTTTAGTTTAATTAACTAGAGTAATTAAATTATTATAGTTATTATTAACGTATTTTATAAGCGAGCTAGATACCCTACTAAGTTTACGTACCTTTTTAAGTATATAACTTAATAATATAGATTAAGTAGTACTATCTATATTATTCTTCTATATATATAAGTTATACCTAGTCTCTCTATACCTCTTATAATGCGTACGAGCCTAGTAACTTAGGCCTAAGCTCTCTCTATCTTAATACTCTTTACGATCTTTCTACTGCGTAGCCTCTCTCTAAGCGAGTATATCCTCGCCTTATCCCTTTATTAAGGTCCTATACTTCTAAATCTACTTCTTCTTTCGTAATCTATACTAGTATTAGTTAATATTCTAATAAGAAAGGCGTATATTTCTTATTTAATTAGACTAACTTCTCTAGTATTACCTAGTTTAGGGTAATTCTTAGTAGTTAGGGCCTCCTAATTATTAAGTAAATTATCCTTAACCTTTTCTAATTACTCTAGGCCTATCTCCTTAAGTATACTCTTATCTCTATAGTAATAAAGTAGGAAGTAAACTATAGAAGACTAGACTAAATTAAAATAGTATTAACTATTTTCTAAAATTAATTATATAAAAAGTTGTTAGATTAAAAGGGTTTAGAACTAGTAAGGTTAAAAATTATAAAGTAATTAATTATTCTAATTATTCTACTATAAGAGGTTTATTGTATATATCTTCTAGCTATATTAGTCGCCTAGGTTTCGTTATTATTGTATTAATAGTTAGCTAGATTAGTCGCATCTCTTTGTATAGATGCGCCTTTATTAAAGAAGGAAAACCTAATAATATATTAATCTATCTTATATTAATATATAATCTATCTTATATTAATATATAAACTATATTATATTAACATGCAAATATCTTATATTTACATATAAGCTATATTATATCTAATACTAGTACTATTAAATAGTATAGTATCCTCTACGCATAATCTCTACTTTAAATCTATACTAGAGAGTAATAATAGACTAGCCTACTTTACTTATAGTATTTAGGGATATTCTAGAGGTTTCACGAATAAATTTATTTTATAATAAAGTTAATATATTAGCTGCAGTTATTTATAAGTAGACTATACTAAGAATACTTTACAAAATAGTTAAAGCCTATACTACTATATTAGTAACTATAGAATTAGAAAATGTTTTAAGACCTATACTTACTTTTTTTAGTAATAAATCTAATAATTACCTTATTATCTATATCTTGCCTAAGGGTAAACAACCCTATAGGATTATAGAGATTACCGCGCGCTATAGACTATTTAACCGCTTTATTATTCTAAGACTATAACCTTAGTACAGCCCGTTACCCCTTCTTATAGAAATTGTCCTGCGTAATACCTAGGTTGAATGCGAGGCCGTTAAAATTCTTAATACTAGTTAGCTCTCTATTAAGATCTATATACTCAATAAAGTAGCTAACGATAATTCTAGTACTATAGTAATAATATTATATTAGAAAATAGAGAATTATACTTTTTAAAGTAGTGCGATAATAAGACCTACTAGCTACTACTATTATAAATATCCTTAATAACGTTTCCTAGCTAGTACTCTATAAAAGCGTAGTTCTTACCTATTTATAGGCGTTCCTTTAGCCTATCCTATAGTAGGGCTGCTATCACTTTATAAACAGTTAGGTTAGTACTAATACTACTAGGAATCTTCGCATTATTCTAGAAGTTCGTAGCTAGTATACTAATATTAGTAAGTAGGATTAGAAGAAAGACTTGTATACTAAAACGCATCTTTATTAAAGATTTAGTATAATATTCGAGTAGGTAGTATATCCCTTATATTAATGTAAATAAATAAATACTATTTAGGCTATAGGATAAGTTAGATAAGTATAAAGTAGTACCCTTATATATTAATACTTAATTTAATATAAACTACTAGTTAGTAGACGTACCGCGCAGTTATAGCGTGTTATAACTCTTTCTTATAATAGATATTTAACCTTATACTAGCCTAGTCTTACGTTAAGGGCGGCGAGAATAGTAAAGGTAGTAAGGGTAGTATTAGTAGTAAAGGTAGCGAGGTAAATTCTAGGTCACTACTATACTATCTAAGAAATAAACACGTAGGCTTTATTTATCATTCATACTTAATCTTTAGGCTATATCTATTAGTTTATTACTACTTATTAGTCTATCTACTATTTAGCATCCTTAAATACTTAGGAGGAATACGTCTCTTAGGATCCTTAACTTCTCCGCGAGAGTACGTCCTATACTATTAGGAGAATATAAAATTAGCACGAAGTAGAATTAGTATTAATTAATATCTATATTAATATCTTTCTACTCCTATTATAGTAGTATTTACCCTAAGGAAGTATAGCGCAGCTACTATCGCATAGCTACTAACGCACAGCTACTAATATATAGCCCCGCCCTTACTTTAGAGTACTATGCCGCACCTAAGAGTAGGATATATAAACTCCCTTTTAACTTTAAAACTAAAAGAGTAAAGCTTTATAAAAAAGTATACCAGCGATTATAGGTTAGAAACTCTTGCTTAAGCTAACTAAAACCTTACTTAAGCTCTATAAAATATTTAAATCTCCTTATAAGTTACTAGTGCTTACTCTCTAACGAGGTACTAATATATCTTAATTGGATAGCGTATATCTACTAGAAACTATTCGTAATACTCTATCATAATAGTAGTCTAGAATCTATTGTAATAGACCTAGCTAAATACACTAGTCTAACTAAAGAAGGCCGTTATAACCCTATATTAAGTACGTGCTTATTAATATAAATAACTACTAACGCTTATCTAGATATTAACGAAGAATAGCTAATAAAGTCCCTTTTATGCGTTTACCTAGGCTTCGAAGATATTGTTACTACTACCGCGCCTATCTTATTTAAGATTATTATATACTATAGTATATACCCCTTTAAGCCACTACCTAATACTATACTCGTACTACTATAGACTACTATTATAGTAGCCCTTCTAACTATAAATAATAAATTAATTAGCGTTAGAGAGTAGATTAATCCCTACGTATTAAATATGCGTCCTCGTAATTAGAACGACTAAGACCATCTCCTATTTTAAAGCTTATATAATACTAACTAGTCCTAGGTATTAAATATAGATTATAGAGAAGAGGAGGATAATAAAGACTTAGTTGCGGTGCTAGAGAGTACCCTAACTAACTAGTTATATAATATTATAATAAACTTTTACTACGTTGCGAATATACTACCTAGTTCGCATTCTTAAAAGCTGGATAGAAGTATCTCTCTAACTAAGATTAGAGCTCTATTAGCACTAGTAATTATTATTAGTATAGGAAATTAGCGAGAAGAACTAAATAACATAAAAGTAGCTATTAAGAGTATAGTTCTCGCCTTATTAAGTTGCTTTCTAGATCAAGATAGTCGCATCAACTAAGAGGGATTCTAATAAACAACGGCGGACTATATAGTATAAGCTTACTTCTTATAAAATTATATTATAGATTACTAATATTATAAAGCTACTTTTACTAATAGAGCTCGCTATACTTATCTCGAATCTAATTCCTATAGAGCAGTGTACGGAGTTTTATATCTATCTAACTATATACTCGTAGGGAGTACTACTAGTAGTAAGTATACCGACGGAATTATAGTAATAAAGGTTTACTAATAGTAATAGATTAGAGGAACTAAAGATTAAAGTAAGAAATCTTTTCTTATAATACTATAGCTCTCCTAGCTTAGACTTATTATACGTCGATATAAGCTAGATATACTGCGCCTACTTAGAAAAGATAAGCCTAAATCACTTTTAGGCTTAGATATAACTAAATTGTTTAATAATTTACTATACGGCTATACTCTCCTCCTAGTATATAGTAGAATTAAGAATAGCCTATTTATACTAGCCTATACCCTCCTATTACTTACTAGATAACTTACCCCTACTATAAGGAAATAGATTAAGCGTAGTCCGCTTTCTACTATAGGCTTAAACGATAATTATATTATATAGCTTTTACTAGAGCACTATATCCTAAGGGGTACCTCTAAACTTATATAGGTATCAACTAGTATAGTAGACTTAGAGGATTTATTATTTAATCTTAGAGGGGTTAAGGTATAGTTTATAAAAGGGCTTAAGATAGGATTACTAGAGTTAGGATTAGAAAGAGTATCTTTTAAAGTAGAGCTAATAGAGGTCTAGGGACGATAAAGTATATAATTAGGTAGCTAGTTTATTATTCCTAACCTAGGGTAGTAAATAGTACGTTATAAGATACTATTACTTTATTATATTAGTAATAAGACTTACGCATATAGCGTGAACTTTAGAAAACGCTCTATAGATACTAAAAAAACCTACCCCTAATACCTCTACTATACTACTATACCTCTTCTAATTCCTCTACTACGCCGCTATACCTCTTCTAATACCTCTACTACGCCGCTATACCTCTTCTAATACCTCTACTACGCCGCTATACCTCTTCTAATACCTCTACTATACTGCTATACCTCTTCTAATACCTCTACTACGCCGCTATACCTCTTCTAATACCTCTACTACGCTACCATACCTCTTCTAATACCTCCGCTACGCTGCCGTGCCTCTTCTAGTATTTCCGCTATGCCGCCGTGCCGCCCCTTACTACTTACCTATCGCCGCTATACCGCCTCTAGGCGTAATTCTAGCTATACCCTAATACTAGCTATTTCCTTTCCCCTACCTTTTAGAGATAAATACCCTCTACGCCTCTACGAAATAAAATAGCTACTCCCTACTCCTATACCTCTTTACTCTATTGAGTATTTATTTATATTTATATCTATCTATACCTCTAGTACTTTACTACCCTCTTTTAGAACTCCTATTCGCTTCCTACTATAAAGTAGGACGTAACTATTCTTACTACTTTTGTAGTAGGCATAGTATCTATTTATACTAGCCCTATCTAGGTATACGCCTAAGTAGCACGTACTCTAACTAACCCTTTTATTAGTTGTATATAGTAAACGTATCCCCATTTCCTAAAGGAAGGTAATCCTACCCCTAGAGAAATTCAGACTTATTTCAACTAAAACGTTCTAAAGGTAAAGCGCGAGAATATACCTATAGACCTTAATACTAGGGAGCTCCTCTACAAATCTAATAATATTACTTAAGTTACGCCACGAGGCTTAGTTAATACTATTAATATACTAGGAAAGATAATAGGTATAGGTACGTAGCTAGCCTATTAAGAAAAGTTAGGTAATAACTCTAAGCTATATAATAAGTTTATATAGACCTATAACGTAGTTACTGTTATAGACGCAATATATAATAACGTAAATAAGTACTTAGGGAAGATAGGCCTAAATAATAATAGTAGGGCTAGGGTTACCTTCTATAAATTTATAAATACCTACAACTAGTAGGTAGGTAGACTTTTAAATAGCCGAAAGATTCTCCTTACTCTAGCTATAAATATATATCCTCCTATAGTAGCTATAGGGAAAGTTTAGGGTAAGGTTAAGGCGGTTATAGAGGGTATATATTAAGTCTATAGTACTAGCGTCTAGAAGCTCCTAAATCCGTAGAATAGATATTTAGAGGGTATTAGATAGTATATATCCTAAAAGGCTAAATACGAAAGTAAACTAGCTACTATTAGTAGTATACTTAATATCTTTCTTAGTAGCGCTACTAACGATATTAGCTTAATTAGAATTAGATTCTCTAAGGACTTAAACTAACTAAAAGGTCGCGTACTATAAGAAGCTATAAGGTAGAGTTAGTTTTATAGATAAGATTCTAAAGAATATAAGTAGTAAAATATTATAAAGACTACTATTATAGTAACTACTATAGTTCCTATAATACCTTACTACTACCTATCTAAGCTATAAGCCTAGAGAGCTTAAGAAGAGCTCTTAGAGAGTATAGGCGTTACGTAGAGGCCCTACGCTAAGTAGAAGAGCTACACCCCTAATATACCTTCCTAATCTAAACCCTTACTTAATTTCCCTTCTTTACGCAACATCTTATATTATACCTAAGAACTATATATAGTAAAATTAATCTATTAAGCTTCTAAAGTAAGCCTTAATATCCCTATCCTAGGGTAGTAAATCTAATATACGTAGGTTAGATTAAGATACTATATACTAAAACTATACTACTAATATTAGGTTAGATTACCCCTAGGGGTAAGAATTAAGTTAGCCCCTAGGGGTAAAAGCGGCTAGCTCTAGTAGATCTACGAAGGGACGCTCGCCCTAGGGGTAAAGGGTCTATACTAGTAATATAGCTTCGTGAACTCTAACCCTACTCTTAAAAGGCTTAGCTACTTATAGCTCTATAGTAGTCTTCTATTCTTAAAATACTACTCTCCTCCCCTAACTTTTAACTTTAACCTCTAAAGTATAGCTACTATAAAACGCAAAGATGTAAACATCCTAACTAAAGTAAGGAAAAAGTAGTAGGCGCACCTTAAGGAGGTAGATTCTGTCTATAACTAAGCTGAATAGTACTAACTAGTTACTACTAAATTTCCAATTAATACGCTTACCCTAGAGTAGAGTATTAGTATAAATAGATCTATTAACAAGCCTATAAGCGCCCTTTACTAGATTTTTAAAGAATTAGGAGTTCTTCGGCGAGATATAAGCTATCGGCTATAGGTTACTTATACTAAGGCGTAAGTATAGTAGATATTAGATTATATTAAGTAAGGAAGCTAGGCCTAGGGTACGAGTAAGAATGCGCTAAAGGAGTTCCTATTATTCGAAGACTAGAGTAGCATTATTAGAGAGAAGGTAGAGCTTATAGCGGGTAACTACTAAGTAGAGGCCTTAAAAGAGTATCTATAATATTCCTAGTTATTATAAGTAGAGCGATAGTAGGTATATATTTATAATAGAGGTACTATCCCCTATATACGCTAGCTAACGCGAGCTAACCCTAATAGTAGACGCACTACTAGCGCACCTATATATTAAGCTATAAGCTAATTAAGAAGACACTATTCTACTAGATAACCAGGCTAGATATAGATAGAGCTGGCTATATTATTATCTAAAAATAATAAGTTATTCTAGGATTTAAATAGAGTAGTAGAGTAGTAAATACTAGAGCATCTTAGGCTTAGTAGCTAAGTGAAATTCCTAGTACGTTGGCTAGCTACGTTATAGAAAAATAACAATTAGAACCTAATAATTATAAGGTAGTATTAGTTCCTAATAGGGTAGGCTACGTTTACTATCTCTACCTTTAAATAGATAGTAAGTTATAGAATAGACGATATAAGTAGATTATATATTAAAGCTATCTTTAATTTATACTAACTAGCGGTCTGTTTAGTTTTAGTTTACTGTATTCAACTAAGTAATTAAGATTATTTCGTAAATCTATAGCTAGTTTAGTATTAATTTCCAATTAACTAATTGGACTAAGCTAGTAGGTCTACTATAAATGCGTAGTCAGAAGATATATAAGGCCTCTTCTTCCTAGCTTAGAGTTGGATAAAGAGCCTCATCCCTTAAGTACTCGTCCGCAAGATTTTCTCTCACTATAAGGATAATATATACTATAGTTTATACTACTTAGTCCTTTTAGAGCTAGCACGTTACTTCGTTAATATTTAGGTACTTCTTAGGACTACGAAGTAGGAGGGAAAGCTTATAAGTATTATAATGTCTTATATTAATTAGTAGATAAACTAAGAGCCTATAAAAGTCGCAATCTAATAATAATAAGCCCGCTCTACAGAAAGACCTAATCCTAGCCTATAGGAGAAATATAGTAAAGATACTAAGGGAAAGTCTATAGTACTCTAGGAGTAGCTTCTAAGATATATCTAGAATAATATTAAGGAGTTTATAAATATAACTATAGATTATTATCTATACAATATCTAAGTAAATATAGTAACGTTTATACTATACGATTCAAGTATATTATATAGAGAAATTTATTATCTATTTTGTAGACTTTACTAGGCTAAACCTATAGTATAAATATATACTACATTTAAACAGAAGACCCTTAAGATATAAACTTAAAGCCTTCATCTACTATTACTTAGGGGCGTCGACCTAATCTACTATATTCTAGAAGTTACTAAAAACCGCACTTCAGTTAGCTAACGCTGTAAACAAGCTATATACAATAATATAGCTAATTATCCTCTAGTAGGCTATAGAGTAGTGCGATAAAGCATTAGGACGCTACTATAAGGAGTAGGAGCTATTAATAGTTAATCTAGTAGATATAGAGCGCACGAAGTTTAAAGCATTACTAGAGGATTTTCACCTTCCTAGTTTAAGATACCTAAGCCTCTTAGTCTCTCCTCTAGTAGCTCTTAGAAATAATATAGACGAATACTATAGGAGATTATATACGCATAGATCTATTAAAGAGCATAGCCCTATTAAAAGTAATATATATAGACTAATATCTAGGTCGAATTTAAGAATATAGCCTTAAACTACGTAATAGCTCTATAATTCAGTAAAAGTAACGATAGATACGCTTAAGGAACTTCGAAAGCTACACTATAGTAAAAAAACTACTCTCCGCAAAGGACTTAACCGCGTAAAGGCTATTTTATTCTAGTACTAGTTAACTAAAGAGCTATAAAAACCTCGTATAATATATATAATTAGGTTTAAGGTACTAGAGATAATAGGTAATAGCTACCTAAAGTAGATCTAGTAATTAGATATAATTCTAAGCTATTACTAAAAGGGGATATAGTAATTATATTATACCTAGTCTAATATAAAAAGTACTATAAGTACTAGAGAAGCTAGTAAATAAGCGTTATATAATATAGTAGCGTACTAAACTTTATACTCTCGATGGCTTACCCCTAGGGGCGACAAGATAGATCTCTAATACTAGGTTTTGATATAGCTATCGCGCTCTCTTAGTTCTATAGTAGGGTTTCCGTCCTTAAAAATAGATCTTAGAGATTTTAATAAAGATTTTCTAAATTTTAGCCCTATCGATAGTAGTAATCTATTACTAAACTCACCCTACTACCCTAGAGAGGTATATAGTACCTAAGTAAGAGGCTAATAGTAGTTTAGATAAGGCTTCTAGAGATAAGGACGGCCTAACAATAATACAGCATCTTAGCGTTTAGAAGATAACTGTAGCGAAGGTAGTTTTAGTAATAAAGAGAAGTAGTTATAGTATCTAATTAATACTCGTAGAAGATTAACTATACTAAAGGAGATTATAAGTTTAAGGGTGCATCTAGGTATATATATAGGCTTAAGTAAAGTAACTAATAGCGTAAAGTATAGGACTTTATTACTATAGTAAAGAGTACCTCTTTCGATAGTAGCTAGGCTATTAATATACTGTAAAGACAATATACGATCAACTATAGAAGTAAGAAAGTAGATTTAAAGCTATTATATTAGATAATAAATATATCTACTTATTCTTTCTTAATCTTCTTATAATTATTAGACGACCGCTTATACCTATTACGCAGCTATCTAGTAGGTTCTTTAATAATATAAAATTAGTTTTAAGAATTAGTAGGTATTATATAGTACTAAGTACGTTTACGGACTATTATTCGATTTAGAATACTATACCTTCTAGTTAGTAATAGCTACTATAAGGGAGGTATAGTATATTGTTATATACCCTATCACTAATATACCTAAAGAGCTTCTCTCTAGGAGCGAGTATAGAAAACGTCGCAAGAAATTATCTTAATCTAGCGCCCTATAGCTCTACTACGCGCACTTCCTTACTTATATATTAAATAGATATTCCTTATTAGAGAGCTTTTAGGGGAGGGCGTAGAGCTATCTTAGAAGTTAGATAGTTACTATATATAGAAAATTACTTATAATAAATAGATAATGTTCTAAGAGAAATTTATATAGGAGTAGCTAGAATATATAAGATATAGTACGTAGGATACGTTCTAGGTAGAGAACTAGCTAGTATTCTATACGTACGACTACGGCGTAAATATTAAGATTAACGTAACTAAGTAGCTATAATCTATACTAAAAGAGACTTGCCTCTATTTAGTCGAAGAAGATTTAGACTCTAACGAAGAGAGTATTAACGTAGAAGATAGCGTCTCTGAATATAACGAGAGGTTTAGTAGTAAAGAGCTAGGAGCTAGTACTATCCCTTATATTAGCTATAACTACTAGGACCTATTTACTAGCGGCCTGTATTAGCTTTAAATAGAGTTAGAGTAAAAGTATATTCTTAATAGTATTAAGACTATTTCGTACGCTCTAGTAGTTGATATTAACTATCTTAATAGTCGTTCGCCCAACCTATATAATAAGCTAGCGCGCTATCTCCTAGCTAATCGCAATATAGTCCTCTAAGAGTTCTAAGAGCTGCGAGACTTTACCTTCTATCTCTTAGTATTTTATCCTTCCTATAGTAATTTCTTATCCCTATAACTACTAGTATTCCTAATAGATAATCTTCTTACTATTATATAAGAGAATATAAGCTATTAGTATAATAGAGTAAGCGTACTTAACTATAGATATTTTTAAGGCTACTTAAATATTAAGAGGAGTATTCGCTATAGACTAGATAATCTACTAGCTACTAAAGGAGTCGCGATAGCTACTCTAGCGCTTCCTAATCGCGATAGAAATTTATCTACCTATATTATAGTAAAGAGGGAGCGTTTATTATAGTATCTAAGAGGATAGTTAACTCCTAATAATCCTAAGTTATTGAAGCTATTTACTTATAAGTAATAGTATATTAAGAGGGTAATATTTAAGGAAGAATACGCTTTCTAAATAGAATAAGTACTTTCTATACAGGTATCTAGGCTAAATAGTAGTAGTTAGAGCTTTTTAACTATTCTTACTCCTATTTTCTAGTTAATACATTTCTTCCTTAAAGAACCCTAATATTATATATATATTTTTCGATCCTTTCGCCTATTAGTATTTCTAGGCGTTTTAGCGTCTTTTACGAATATATTTATATAGGCGATTGATAATATTTACGCCTAATTTAAGGCCGCTAGCTCTAAAGGACTATATATCGCATTAGTAGAAGGTATATCTATACTTAATCGTCTTAGTAGCTACTACTTTACTAGCTTCCTAAGATCCTTAATAGGCTTAGTACTTAAGCTATTAAGAATAATTAATAGTATTAAATAAGGTAGTTAGCTATTTATTAACCCTTGCGTGCTCGATCTATAAGGCTCTAGTAATCTTAGTCTAGTATAATAGCCTTAATATAAAAATAGGCGGCCTATTATAATATATATAGTATCTATTACTTTTTACTATAGGCTAGAGGTTATAGCTAGCTATTATAGCAAGATATAGTTCAACGAACTTAGTAGACTAAGAGTATAAGAGCCGAGTAGTATAGCTAAATTCCTAGAAGAGGTACTATAGGAACTATAGAAGCCCTAGATAATTTTATTTATTACGTATTATTTTTATCGCGCGTTAAATAAGGGTAGTTAAAGTTAAGGGCTTAGTAGTAGCTAAGGGGCGTTATAGCTATTAGAAGACTAGCGAGAGTAAATAAGGCGATAGATATAGGCCGAGAATCCCTTTTTATAGGAGTGCGTATCTTAAACGCTATTCTATTTACTATTAAGCTACTAACCCTATATAGAGAGTATAAGTCGATCTTTCTACTCTTTTTCTTAGGAGAGGCTATTATACCATCTATAGTATTATCTAGGACACGACGCGACTTTACGCAAGACCTATATAATAACTATATCTAATGCGACCAAATAGTAGGTAGGTTATTCTACTCTAAGAACGCAACTTAGTTTTTAGTACTTCGCGCTACTATACAATATACTAGGTTAAAGACTATAAGTAAAGATTATTGGATTAGCGCGCTAACTATAGCTATACTTACATGTCGAATCAAGTATATACTAGGTTTATACCAATTAAAGCTAAGCTACTAGAGAGTTATTCAGCTAGTTGGATTAGCTCCTTTAGTATTAGTAATTATAGTAAGATCTAGTAGCCTTAAGCGCGCAGCTATTAAGGCTAAATATAGAGCGAAGCGACTATTACTAAGGAAAAGTGTAATTAACTTTAGCTGCGCAATACCCTTTAATACTATACTATAGTTAGTAGAGGATAGGTTTTAGTAGTAGGAGAAGGTTTTTAAGATAGGAAATTAGGGCATACTAGAGTACTACTAAATAGCTCGCTAGTATCTCGCGGAGTACTTAGGTAATCTACTCTATAACTTAATGCTTATAATAGTATTAATACTAGCCTTATTGTCGGCGACGCCTACTATAGTACCTAAAGTACGGGAGTTTAGCGTAGGGCTAAAGAAAGATAGTTCTATATTTATAGCGAACTTAGTAATAAGGATACTCTAGTTCTTACGACCTAAGTACTTTCCTTAAGGTAATAAGGATACTAGCGTAATACTTTATATTTCTAATATAATAAAGAAAATTAGTAAGATTTCTTTCTAGAGATACTATAGTAACTAATTCTTATCTATATAGAGTATAAGGGTATAAGCAATCGATTACTACGGGAGCTAGGGTAGATAGAGATTATTCGTAGGAATTAGGATAGTCTACGCAATAATAAGGTTATTCTCTAGGATTAAGAAGGACTATTATAATAATATAGGGAGCTAATATTACTAAGGTGCGATATAGTACGTTTTATTAGGTTAATCTTCTATAGTTATAATACTATCTAGGTAGAGCGTTATACCTTACTCGTTAAAGAAGATTAAAATAAAGACTAATCTACTTAAGTTATAATATACCTTATTTTAAATATATATTATAGTAGTATTTATAGGGATAGCTTCTCTACTTTATTTTACCTACCTAAGGGAGCAATTAGGGTAGTAGCTTAGGATAGAGGTAAAGTTAGGCTAGAGAGATATAAGCTAGATATACTAGTTTTTATATATATAGAAGTTGATAAGTTTATTATATCTAATTATAGGCGATATACTATAACTACTATCTATTAACATCTTACTATAATATTAAGATATATTTAGGCTAAGTAAGGAGAGGGATAGTCATAAAGAGAGGGTTAAAGGAGTATCTAGGTATAAAGGTAGTAACTCTAGGATAATACTACTTATTAGCCTTAGATATATAGTATAGTTTAAGATAATATAAATTACGTAGTAAAAGAGAGAGTTAGGATAGAAACTATTTATTTACTACTCTATAGGACGAAATAACTTAGGTAGGGTTAGCTAGCGTAGCTTAAGAGATAGCGCATTACTACTAAACAGTAATAGTTAGGTCTATAATACCTTAATAGACTTATTATTATCCTTACTATTAAGGACCTCCTTAATATAGGCTAGTAGAGTAGTAGCCTTAATACTAAGTAGCTTATAGTTACTAATAGAACTACCTATAATACTATTAGGGCCTAGCTACTTATTAAAGACCTTACTTATAATATAGAATCTAGGCTATTCTTCTAGATAAAGCTTATCTAGATATTAAGTTTACTAGTATAGAGTATTTTCTTAATCTACGAGTTAGTAATAACGTCGTAGGGCATTAGGTAGAAACTATCCTAACTAAGGGCTTCGCTTAGCTTAAACTAGCGCCTTATATAGCTAAGGCGGCGCTTAAAGGCCTTTTTATTAGCTAGGCTAGTACTAGGCTTAACTAAGGCTAGTAAATAGGTAGTAGCCTTAGTATCGACGTAGCCCTTACTATAGTATTATAGTTAGTAGAGGGTAGCCTACTACTACGGATCTATTCTTACTTATAGGCGTAAGCCTAGCTAAGGAGGGCTATAGCCTAGCAATACTTAATATAGGTAGTAGCTAGCTTAGTCTTAAAACGCTTATAGACGTCCTAGGTAAAATAGAAGACTAAATTAGTAGTAGGTAGCGAGTTAGACGGCTCGCTTAGCTTAGTTCGTAGGTATTAGCTAGAGGGTAGGTAGTTGTAGTTATAGCTATAAAAGGGCGAGTGCGCTTACGCTAGCCGCGTAAAAAGAGGGCAGTATAGTTAAGTAAAAGGGATTTTAAGTGACTAAGCCTTTTCAAGTAAGCTATAGTAGTAACGTACGGCTAGAGTATAGAAGTATAGAAGAAGGTATCATCTAAGACGCGCTACTTAATAATCTAGGTAATAAACTACTTATCCTTTAGAGTAATAGACCTATAAGCTAACTTTTTAGCGCTAGAAGCTTTATTAGGTAGAGTAATTAGACTAAGATTAAGTTTTATCTTAAGCTACTAGGCCTTTTACTTTTACTAGCGGGTTTATTTAGCGTAGTAGTTATTATTTATTACTATTATAAGTAGCTTAGGTAAGGGTAGATATAATAATAGAGGGGAAGGGTCTAGAGACTAGGGTGAAGGAGGGTCTATAGAAAGTATATACAGCTACTATTACTTTAATAATAAGTTAATAGTTAATTTAGCTAAGTATTTAGTAGGCTACGGGAGCTATAGGGGTTTTAGGTAGAAGGTAGAATATTAGGGCTTTCTAATAGCTTATAGTCTAGGCTAGAGGTTAGTTAGGTTAGATACTATAATATATAGACGAGCTTACTCTAGGTATCGCTAGGAAGGGTATTATTAGGCAGGGACTTCTATAGCAAGTAGATAGCTATAAGGAGAGAGGCCTCCTAGGAGCTACTAGTAGTTAGCTTAGTAGCTTAGCTTAGTAAAGTACTCTAGTGTATATTCTTCTAAGGATAAGGGTAAAGAGGAGAATATTACGTTTTATAGGTTATAACTTACATTCCCTATAGGAGCACAAGTTAAGGTCTATACTATACTACCTAATTAGAAGAACTAGTAGCTTATATTTATTTTAGAGCTATATCTAGGATTATTAGTATTAGACTATTAAATTTATTATAGCTAATATAAGAAGAGTAAACGTTAGGGTAGGTATAGGTGCGTAATAGGGTTAAGGTCTAGTACTATATTCTTTAAAGAATAACTAACTCTCCTTTACCTTATAGATAAGAGTATTATCCTAAATAAAGATATCTCCTAGTTTATAGACAAACCTCTACTTAAAAGGTACTTGCGAAAGTAAGCTAGCTAGGTTAAACTTATTAAGATTTAGGAGTCTTAATTAGGTTAAGATAGGAGTAGTAGCTCTAGTTGTTTATAGCCGTACGCACTAGGTTAACTATCTAGGCGCTACCCACCTTCCTAGTTTAATACTTAATATCTTTAATAAAACTTTCTATAATTTACTAACTACTTAGGAGCTACTTACTACGCTACTACTACCTTATATAGTATCCCCTAAATAACCTTAAGATACTACTACTATATAGTCTAGGTATATTAGTTCTAGATCTAGAAAATAAATTCTCTATACTATTCCTAAAAGTTAGTAATACTTTTCTAGAATAGCTTAAATTATTCGCTTCCTTAGTAGGTTCTATATTATTAGTAAGTAATTTATCTTATAGAGAAGTCAACACGCCCTCTATAGATTATAATATAGACGAGACTAATTTTAGTACTTTACCTTATCTAATTAAAATAATTCCTCGCTTATAGAGTACTCCTCGCTCGCGCTACCTAACTATACTAAAAAGAAACGCGCGTAAAATACACTTAGGTAATATTACCTTAATTTAGAAGAGGCTAAACTTTATATTAGATATTAAGATAATATCTCCTATACTAATAAAAACGTTAACAGAAATACTACCTAAGTACTCCCTAAATTATAGCTAGACTAGTAAAGAATAAGAGTAAATAAATCTATTAAGTATCCTATTAGGAATATTTTTATATACTAATATTTTATTTAGATTCCTATGCGTTATTTAGCGCTATTATTTTAGGGTAGTTAAAGACTTTATATAAATTTATAATACAACCTTTAGATAGAAGCTTCTAGTTAGAAAGATCCGCGACTAGTTAGTAGTAGTACTTACTATTTCAATTTCAATTAATCTTATATTCCTAGATTTAAGTATTACTTGCGCTATTATAGACTAAGAGCATTCCCGATATACGACGCTGTTTATAGTGTCCTATTCAATAATCCTAAAAATAAGTTTAGTAATACTAGAAGTACTATTAAGATAACTGCTGCAAGTCTTAATATTACCTTAAGAAAAATTAATATAGAGATTATATCTCTATTAGGATATGCGCGAAAGGTAAAATCACTAGTTATATAAAAATAATATAGAAAATTAGTAAAGAAAGTTTAATAGGAAATAAATGCGAGGAAATTTCAAGTATAGGGATAGGTACTACTAGAATAGATATCGAATAATGCTATTCAATTAGGTGGATTTATACTTAGTAGAAATACTAAACTTTAAATATGCGAGTACTTTAGTAATACTAAAGACTATCCTAGCGAGGACCGTACTAGTAGGTATTCTACTAAAACTTAGTATTATCGTCTTTAGTAGACTTATCCCCTAAACTAGACTTCCGCGTCTAGTCCCTACATACCTTAAGGACTATATTTACTAAAGAAGTATTAGATTTAAGATAGGTTTAATAGGTGCATAGTATAGGAATATAGTATATAATAAAAGACTATAATAAATAATGTAGTAAATAATTAATTGATTATCTATAAACGCTCTTAATTATTATCTATTAATATTTTACTTCTTCTATCTACTACACTTTCTACTAGTTTATATATCTATCTCTACTAAGCTTATTAAGGTCTCTCGGTTTAGAGGGAGGAGATCTATTATCTCTTATTAAGTAGTTAAGCTAGCTCAACGCAGTTATTCAATAGTACTAGTTCTACGCAGCTTATCTATAACGCTATAAGCTATCGGATATTAGCTATACTAGTTATATTAGCCTTATTGGCTATACTAGCTATACTAGCTATACCGGCTATAATCTCGGATATAGTCTCGGATAGTCTTATAATGACGCTTTTATCTAGTAGTAGATAACTGAGTTCGACCTTAGATTACCTGTAAATCTAATAAGAAGATAGCTTTAAATCGCAAATATTTACGCTTTAGAAGGGAAAGCTACCTCCTCCTTTCTAGCTAGAGGGCTAGGGTAAATAAGCTATTAATATACTTTTAAATATCTACTTCTATATAAGTAGTGGCGCGTTAGTATATAAGTATACCTACGTCTATATTACGAATATATATTAATTAACTAATTAATAATTAGGGATCTCTATATCTACTAGTTTACTTTAAGCACTAGTATACATTTAAGTATATAGTATAATTATTTATATTATATTAATAGATTATAGGTAAAGGTATATTCTATAGAATAGCCGCGGCTTACCCTTATTAATCTTAGATATCTACTACTAGGAGGCGCGAAAACACTTAGTGCGTATAACTAATATTAGGAATTAAAAAGGTAAGGCTAAGTATATTAGGCTTACTATAAGGGCTACTCTAGTAACTTACTCTTAAAGTCCTATTCTATCTAAATCCTACTAACTAGGAGTAGAACGAGTTATATTAGTTTTCTTATAAACTATAACTTTAATTAGAGCTAATGCAGTTAAAAAGATAGGCGAATATTCCTTAGTTAGCTATTATTTACTACCTTTTACTAGGCGATTTAATATCTCTTTTAGATGCGCATGATATTGTAGTAGCTTTACTTTAGGTATAAGAATTTAAGGCTAGTCGGCGCACTCTAGCAGTCTATTAAGCTCTAGTAGTCGATTAAGCTCTAGTAGTCGATTAAGCTCTAATAGTCGATTAAGCTCTAGTAGTCTATTAAGCTCTAGTAGTCTATTAAGCTCTAGTAGTCGATTAAGCTCTAGTAGTCTATTAAGCTCTAGTAGTCGATTAAGCTCTAGTAGTCGATTAAGCTCTAGCAGTCGATTAAACTCTAGTAGTCTATAAAGCTCTAGTAGTCTATTAAGCTCTAGTAGTCTATTAAGCTCTAGTAGTCTATTAAGCTCTAGTAGTCGATTAAGTTCTAATAGTCTATTAAGCTCTAGTAGTCTATAAAGCTCTAGTAGTCTATAAAGTTTAAAATAAGAGAGAGCTTATACTTAATATTATAGTCTTAGCCTTTATAGGACTAGTTTGCAAGTAATTTAGCCTTGACAATAAATTAGCTAAATATAAGTATATTCAAGAAGTCGTAGCTCGAATTATTAATAGATAGAAAATTAGTTATAACGTAAGTAATACCTATATTAACCTAATAGCTATAGCTTCTACTACTAGTTTAAACTCTCGCATCTATCGAAATAAGGGTTATAGTAGGTTTACTTTAGGTATAAAAATTTAAGGCTAGTCGACGCACTCTAGTAGTCTATTAAGCTCTAGTAGTCGATTAAGCTCTAGCAGTCGATTAAACTCTAGTAGTCTATAAAGCTCTAGTAGTCTATTAAGCTCTAGTAGTCTATTAAGCTCTAGTAGTCTATTAAGTTCTAAGTAAGAGAGAGCTTATACTTAGTACTATAGTCTTAGCCTTTATAGGACTAGTTTACAAGCAATTTAGCCTTAACAATAAATTAGTTAAATATAAGCATATTCAAGAAGTCGTAGCTCGAATTATTAATAGATAGAAAATTAGTTATAACGTAAGTAATACCTATATTAACCTAATAGCTATAGCTTTCACTACTAGTTTAAACTCTCGCATCTATTAAAATAAGGATTATAGTAGGTTTACTTTACGTATAAGAATTTAAGGCTAGTTGGCGTAGTCTAGTAG
This sequence comes from Phaeosphaeriaceae sp. PMI808, assembly GCA_021365335.1. Lineage (NCBI taxonomy): Eukaryota > Fungi > Ascomycota > Dothideomycetes > Pleosporales > Phaeosphaeriaceae > Phaeosphaeriaceae sp. PMI808. Next base: position 29,183 of record JAJTIZ010000146.1, on the reverse strand, counting down.
TCTATTAAGCTCTAGTAGTCGATTAAGCTCTAGTAGTCTATTAAGCTCTAGTAGTCTATTAAGCTCTAGTAGTCTATTAAGCTCTAGTAGTCTATTAAGCTCTAGTAGTCGATTAAACTCTAGTAGTCTATTAAACTCTAGTAGTCTATTAAGCTCTAGTAGTCTATTAAGCTCTAGTAGTCGATTAAGCTCTAGTAGTCTATTAAGCTCTAGTAGTCGATTAAGCTCTAGTAGTCTATTAAGCTCTAGTAGTCTATTAAGTTCTAAGTAAGAGAGAGCTTATACTTAGTACTATAGTCTCGGCCTCTATAGTACTAGTTTGCAAGCAATTTGGCCTTAATAATATATTAGTTAAATACGAGTATATTTAAGAAGTTGTAGCTCGAATTATTAATAGATGGAAAATCAGTTATAACGCAAGCAATACCTACATTAACCTAATAGCTATAGCTTTCGCTACTAGTTTAAACTCTTATATCTATCGAAATAAGGATTATAGTAGGTTTACTTTAGGTATAAGAATTTAAGGCTAGTCGGCGTACTCTAGTAGTCTATTAAGCTCTAGTAGTCGATTAAGCTCTAGTAGTCTATTAAGCTCTAGTAGTCTATTAAGTTCTAGTAGTCTATTAAGCTCTAGTAGTCTATTAAGCTCTAGTAGTCTATTAATTTCTAAGTAAGAGAGAGCTTATACTTAGTACTATAGTCTCGGCCTCTATAGTACTAGTTTATAAGTAATTTAGCCTTAATAATAAATTAGTTAAATACGAGTATATTTAAGAAGTTGTAGCTCGAATTATTAATAGATAGAAAATTAGTTATAACGCAAGTAATACCTATATTAACCTAATAGCTACAGCTTTCGCTACTAGTTTAAACTCTCGTATCTATCGAAATAAGGATTATAGTAGCTTTACTTTAGGTATAAGAATTTAAGGCTAGTCGGCGCACTCTAGTAGTCTATTAAGCTCTAGTAGTCGATTAAGCTCTAGTAGTCTATTAAGTTCTAGTAGTCGATTAAGCTCTAGTAGTCTATTAAGCTCTAGTAGTCTATTAAGTTCTAAGTAAGAGAGAGCTTATACTTAGCAATATAGTCTCGGCCTCTATAGTACTAGTTTACAAGCAATTTAGCCTTAATAATACATTAGTTAAATACGAGTATATTCAAGAAGTTATAGCTCGAATTATTAATAAATAGAAAATTAGTTATAATACAAGCAATACCTACATTAACCTAATAGCTATAGCTTTCGCTACTAGTTCGAACTCTCGCATCTATTAAAATATAGATTATAGTAGCTTTATTTTAAGTATAAGAATTTAAGACTAGTTAGCGCACTCTAGTAGTCTATTAAGCTTTACGCGAGAGAGAGCCCATACTTAATACTATAGTCTTAACCTCCTTATAGACTAACTCGATATATTAATATACCCTCCCCCTATACTAATATAATACGTAGTAGAGACAATTACTTTTATATATATAGGAGAGTATAGTATAGGGGACTTTATAGAGGACTTTAAAGGGTAGATAATATAAAACTTTAATAACCTACCGCGTACATTTAGACGATAACTTATTCTTACTCTTATAGAGTATAGAATTTATCTTATAGGAAAAAGATATCCTATATAGTTAGGGAAGCCCGTAGGTATTATAAGTCTTTAGTACGTAATAGGGAATAAAAAGAAAAGTAAAGGAGTAAGTAAATAACTTATTATACGCAACTTAAATAATAAAAAGAAAAGTTACTAGTATCTATACGTATAAGTTACTTACTTTATATAACTATTTAGCCTAATACTTTAGGGGTATATAAGGCTACTCTCTCCCTAGGAGAGAGAGGCTAGTTAATAGAATAGATACCTAACTTTACCTTACCCCTTAGCTATACATAATATACGGCTATTTAAGTATACTTTAGTAGAGTTAGCTTAACTAAATTAAGCTCTAAGGGAGCCTTAGCTAGAGAGTTTAAGGGTATTTAAGCTTATAATCTCGATAGATAATAACTAAGTTAATAATAAAGGTAGGAACTTCTACTTAATAGCTACTACTACTAATAGAGCCCTTAGTACATAGTTAATTAGTCCCTCCCTCTACGTGGAAACCGATATTATTTACTATAATACTACTATAATATAATACTTATACTTAATACTAGAAATATTACAAGTAGTAGCTCTACTCTACTACGCTAGATAACTAAAAAGGTATAAATAGTCAATAACGTTGATTACTAGAGTAGAATAATATATATTATCGTACACACGCTAGGCTACTTAGCTCTACTAAGTTCGGCTCCTTAGCTAAGTAAGTATTACCTTATAAGAAAAGTATAATATTAGTATAAGCTAGGAGGTCTTATTATAAAATAAGTATAAAGCTTTATAGAATTTTCAAGTATATATTATCTAATAGAATAAAGAGTTTATTAAATTATTAGTTAAGGTTAAATAGAATATAATTACTTAGAATACTATTCTTAAGAAATAGTAAATATTTTTCTAATATACGATAATAAGTAGAGAGTTAACTAGTAAAATAAATATACTAATAGTTAACTACTAAGGAATATTTTTTTTAAGAGATAATATTATATTCCTAACTAAATACTAATAAAAGAGGCTATTCTTTACTTACTATAATATATACTCTATATACTAAGCTTTTTACTTATTTTATTATAGGGTAGTAAGGTATTAGTTAGCTAGTATTCTATACCTAAGAGAATAAATATTTTAGATAGTAGTAACTATAGTATATATAAGTAGAATATTCTAGGTAAGATATAAATATTAGTTAATATCTAACTAATACTTATATTTATATACTATCTAACTTTAGGATATAAATTATATATTAATAATAACCTATAAAAGTACTTAGAATTAGTCTTTTATATAACTCCTACTAGTATAAATATAATATTAAGATTATATAGTATTTATATATATATTTTTATACTTTTTCTATATTTAAAAAATATATTTAGTAGGTATAGTAGGTAAAGTATACTTAAATAAGTATTATTAAGTATATATTATACTATTATAAGGAGATAGTTACCTAGTACTACCTTTACCTAGCCGATATAAGGCTGTAGGGGACGCGCTCCCTACACCAAAATAGGTATCGCGTTAAGATTCTATTACTTAATTAAGCGAGCGCATATAGCCCCCCCCATCAATTTTAAGGCGCCCGTCCCATCACTATCTACATACAAACGCAAAAGCTTTTCTATACGAAATAGGCATATATCTATCTAGACTCTTTATCCCCTAAGTTTAAGTACGATACAGCAATTATAGTAGAGATTATAGGCTAACAAAATAGGGTAGTTTCTTAATTATAGAACTCAGTACATAGGATAGCTAAGCGATAACACTACAGCAATAGAGCGAGAGCAGCACCTGCGGCAACGCCTATAGCGCGCTTGAAAAGGTATTACTAGACAATTACAATAAAATATTCTACTTCTTAGAAGAGTTTAGAGTACTAGTCTACAAGTAGCATTGCACAGGGGTTATTAGTCTCAATAGGCATCTATAAAAAGAGCACTCAACGCCTATAGTGCTGCGAAAAGATATTATACAGCACTTTTCTCATATTTCCTAGGTTAAGCCAAGTATAGTTAAGCTTCCCAAATAGCCTACTTAGCTAATAGAAGAATTAGGTGCGCCGTTAAATAGTTATCAATATAGGACTTACAAGTTTATTACTACAAGTAGTATTAAGATCCGCAAACATTATAAAAAAGAACACTAACAGGCGTAGATAGGTAATAAAAGTACTCTTTTTCAAGATATAAAAGTATAGACGTTTTTTCGCGCAGGTAGGCTGTAGAAATATTTCATTATTAGTTTAGGTGATAAGGAAAATGCTAAAAATCTAGATTCTAGTAGCTTTATTCAGTAGCGACTCGCTAAATACGCAAAAACTCGCGAAGATACAGAGAGGGAGCTATAGATACTAGAAGAGGCTATAAAGACTAATAAAACAGGCTAGTTCAAGTAGATAGGCTAGCTAGAGTACTTTAAGGGTCGGAATTTAGTACATCTAGGACATTAGGTTCAACTACTAGATTAGGGCGAGGTTAAACTAAAATTAGCCGCGGAGCTTATAGAACTTCTAATTAAAAGAAGCGTAAAAGGACTATTAACGCTTATATAGGAGACTCGACGATAGCTCCGTAGTACGCAGTAGAACGATGTAGATTAGCGGCCATTAGGACGACTATAGAACCTAGAAAGTCAAGCAACGTACGCAAGCTATATTATTAAATTTATATACTACTATCTCTACATTATTGCCGACAAGGAGGCGTAGATTAAAAACTTTCAAGAATAGCAGGATAAGGTAGCCAATAGCGAGAGCAGTAACGAGTCAAGTAGGGAGGACGAGGATATAGAGAGTAAGTTTAAGGGCGAAGATAGAGATTACAGTACTCCACCCCACTAAAGGCCGTATAGACAGCCGCAGACAGATATAATAAAGGATGCACGAGAACTCTTCTAGTAGAAGGAGAATTAGAAGGCGCTAGTAATTCAACTATAGATTGCGCTAGACGATAAGGACAGAATAGCTCAGCTAGCTACTCTACTTAAGTCGCTAAGCTCATTCATATTTAGTATATACAGTAATATAGTATTTATAAGTAGGTTAATTCACTTTCTCGCCATTCTAGGTATTAATCTAGAGATGAACCAGTTGCGTAACGTAAGGAATTACTTATATATATTAGCAGGGATAGTATACTACGTACGCGTACTTGGGGTAGAGAAGCTACTACTAGTAGCACAGCGCGACGAGTAGTCCGATAAAGACCAGGAGAATTTTCTTAGTATATAACGAAGGTATCTAGCAGATAGTATATATAGCCCGATAAGTAAGATGCTTAGCTTACTAGTATATAGCAAGTATATTAGGATAAATAAAGGGAACTCTAGAAACGCGTACTAGTTAGAGGATAAGAAGATATTTTATCTTAATAGGCGCCCAATTATTATAGCCCACTTTTACAAAATAGCTTAGGATATTCAGGCGGAGGTAACAGAGATACTATAGAGACTCTACTAAATAACTAATCCTATAGACTACTTTACTATTAATCTATAGAAGATTATAGATAATATTATATTTACGAAGTAGGGTATATTATTTATAGACAGGCCTAAGAATTATCTATCGAACAGACTTACTTTAATACTAGCGAGGGTTAAGAGTACTAAAGGCGGGTCGTAGTTGCTATTACGGGACGGCAAATAGAACATTAAGGCTATATATTAATATTTACTAGAAATTAACTACTTTCTAGAGATAGGGCTAGCTAGTGTACACATTAGATCTAGGCAGCCAGCTCGAGGTCTAGAGATTACAACAATTCAGCATTATAATAGCGTACTATAGGATCGTAATCTTATAGTAGCTAGTAGGCATATTATAACAATTATCTACTACTATAAGTCGCAGTCATAATAGGATAAACTAAAGGTTATCCCGCGTTTCTTACCACTATAACTAGGACAAGTAATAGCTATTTACTTAGTCTATATACAGCTATTCCAAGAGTATCTAATACTATAGGTATTAGGGAAGGGCTTAAGCGACTATATCTAGTCTAATACTTAGAGACTATAGGGTACTAATTATCTTACAAGGATACTAAAGTATAAGATAGGTAAGCGGCTAGGTATTACATTACACACGCTAGATTACTAATATACAGTAGTAGGTATTAGTAGAGTAGTAGTAGGAGAGTCATTTAGTAGGAGCTATTAAGATAAGGTTGAGGAGGTAGACGAAACCAAGATAGATAGGGACGGAGAGGATATTCTTAAGCTATAGAACTCACGGTCGACAGTAATAAGCGTTAGCAACTACAGCGTCCTAATAGATATTATAAAGCATCTTAGCGTACAGTTAATTAAGGCTTTCTAGGAGCTTAGTATAGCGTAGTACTACTTTTTAGGTATAGATAGGACGCAGGTAGCTAATATAATAGGGCCGCGGAATAGTAGAGGAAAGAGGCGGATAAGAGAAAGTATATTAGGGCTCATCATATTACTAAAAGAGAAGAGCATCTACGTAGAAAATCCGCGGGCAGAGGCAGTATATAAGGTACTATAATAGGTACTAGGTAAGTAGGACGTTAGCTTTTAGTTAGTAGAGTAGGAGTAGGCGTTATATACAGTACTAGATAATTATACGCCGCTAGTAGTTATACTTCTAATAGGAGGGGGTAAGAGCTTACTATTTACGCTACTAGCTTATATAGAAGAGTTGGGTATAACTATAGTTATTATACTATACTAGGCGCTAATTAAAGACTTAGTTAAGTAGATTTAAAACTATAGCGTCGAATACGTAGAGTAGAAGCGCAGCGAGAATAACCTAGCGTTAGTAGTAGTTATTAGCGCAGACGTAGTAGGTAACATTACGGGCAACGGCAACTTCTTAGGGTACGCTAGACTACTAAAGAATAAAGGACTACTACGGCGAGTAGTAGTAGACGAGTATTATCTAACCGAGAGGACACCTCTATTCCTACTAGAAATAGACGCTTGGCACTAATCAGACCCTTGACATTAGGGCTGCTAAGAAGAAAATTAAAGTAGGAATAGAGAGTAGGAATAGCGCTAGTGAACTTTTAAACTAGGACATAATAAAATAATCTAAAGAGGCTATTTTATAGAGAAAGCTACTGCAATTCTAAATCTTTACTTAGATTTTGTATAGCTACTCTCGTTGTAGAGATGCAGCACGTTGAAGTTGTGCACTAAAGTTAACGTTGTAAAATTAAAGTTAACATTACATAAGTAAAATCAAAAAAACTAAACACCCTACAATAGTAGCCACCTACACAACTACCCTACTACTACCCCACCATAATAACACCCCTAAGCACCTACCTAGTAGTAGAACCCCTAACAATACTAGGCTAGTAACTCCCTAACTATAAGCTAGAGCCGCTAGGTACTATGCCGCTAATATAGTAGATAGACTAGGCTTTTTAAAACCAGGTAGTAGACCTACTTTATTACCTACTAGAGTATAGCGTTATAGTATACCAGTAACATGGTGTAGTAAGAAATTAGGCTACCTACCTCTAGAATACCTACCAACTATTATGTAAGACTTGCCGCATAATCCAAGAATAAAGGGGATTTAACCAGCTTCCTCTTAAACTACCTCACGAAATACCCTTACCTATACCTTATAGCCTACTAATTCCAATTCTTAGAGAGCCGCTTAATACCTTTACCTATTAAGAAAAGGGCTATAGCTTTATTAGTACTAGCCGACCTACTATCTAGTAGCACTATAATAAGTAACATAGCTGGTACTATAGCCTAGCTAATAACTATTATTAGAGCTAAGTTAAGGTATAAACGTTCTTCTAGACTAGGGGCTTTTAGCGATACTTTATAGTCTTATATCCTACAAATAAGCCTACCTCTCTACAGCAAGGAGCTACTTCAGCTAAGAATAAGGTAAGCCTAATTCTAGCTAAAGTTCAGGATACTTAGTAGAGGTAAGAGGAAGAGCTAAAAATTGCTAAGGGGTTAGTAAAAAATCCGGATAATATAGGCTGGTTTAATCGAAATGGGTGGCTAAAACACCTAAGTAATTGAAATCTAGCTTAGCTTAACTAGGTAAGCCGCCTACTAGACCGTAATAATCTAATACTTGGTTAGGTAGTAAAGGTTATAGAGCTACTTATCGAGCAGTGTATAGCTAGCCTCTTAACCTTATCGCTAGAGACTAGGCGCTGGCTGCGAAGTCTAAAAAGTAGCGAAATTAATATAAGGCTACTTGTAAGGCTCTAAAACTAAGACTCGTAGTAATACTATACTTAGTACCTTAAGCGATTTATCTACTACTACCTCTAGGTTGTAATAGCGCTAGTAGAGGAAGAAGAGGATAACTTAGCTAGTGATAATCCCCTACATAACGCAAAGGCCCTATTTCCTTAGGTAGGCTAGTAGTAAGAGCTAGCTATAGCCCTTGTACATTCCTTGTACCTTGACGATGAAGCAACCTAAATACAGAGGGCTAAGGAACTTTTTAGCGCTTTTATATTCTAGGAAATTGAAAATAATCCTTTTACTAGCGGCCTAATCTATTTCCTAGCGGTTTTAGGTATTAACCCTAAGACCTAGCGCCTGCGGCTAGCACAGGATTACTCATATATACTAGCGGGCATCGTCTATTGTATTAGGGTATTATCCGCTAAGATTCTCCTTCTAGCGGCCTGGCGTGAGCAGTAGGGTAAAAAAGAACGGCTCCTTTTTTAATAGCAGCGCTAGCAGTACTTAGTAGATGGATCCTATAGCCCTTATAGTACTATTATTAGCCTACTTGTATATACTAAGCATATTACCTTTAATACAGTAAACGAGGCTACAATGTAGTAGTCCAAGGATTATCGTATCCTTTACTTCTAGGGGCGGCCTATTATTATAAGCCGCTTTAAAGAAATAGTTACTAGTGTACTAGTAATAGCTGAGACAGTACTATAGGAGAAGTTGATAATAGTCCCTAACTAGGAGAATCGCTTCTAGATATCCTTAATTGACCTAGAAGATAATATATCCTATATTACCTAGGGATACTCTCTTCTCAGTCGACCAGAGAATAGGTTAGATAAAGGCCTTCTATAGATCGTCTAGCGGGTAGTAGATAGCCCCTAGGGCTAGAAGATGTATATTAACGACTATTGGAACCCCTAAGGAGTACGCTAATATCTCCAAGAAACGGATAGCTTCCTAGAGCAATTATTCTTTCTTGCCTATATAACTAGCGGCTAGCTAGCTAGAGGTATAGAGATTAGCTCTACTCGGTTTCGTAATAGCTTCCTGCAGGACCGTAATATCTATGTTATAGATAGGCAGGTAGCACTTGTAGTCTACTACAGTAAGACCCAGTCGCAGTGGGATAAGCCTAAGGTTATACCCTATTTTTTACCTAAGCTAGTTGGCTAGCTCTTTATTGTGTACCTTACCTATATCTTGCCCTTAAGAGAATACCTGCTAGGCGAGGTATAGGGTTAAACAAGAAGCGATTATATTTGGTCCAATAGTAAAGGGCCTTAGGAGACTAACTGGCTAATATAGGTAATAGCGAGGGAAACAAGTATATAGTTAGGCTGTCGGCTTACAATCCTTGAATACTGGCATGTAGTTGCAACTATTGGCCGAGAATTTATCAGCTAAGAATTTACCTACGGCACCTACAAAGGAGTTGGTAAGGAGGTAGTAGAGGAACTAGAGATAGAGCTTAAGGGTAGCCTTAATCTCTAGGCAGGCCGAACTAAGTAGATTAGCAACCAGTTATATAGTGTATTAGCGGACATTATCTAAAATCTAAGCGCCCGTTTGATATAGTTCTTCTAGTAGCTTAGCTTATAGTAGTATAGTTTCCTCAACCTACCTAGTAGTACGCCTAGATTAGATGCTCCTTACCTAACCTAGGATAAGGCAGGTAAGAAGCGGCCTTAGTTATCGCTTAAGGCGCCTATAGATTTAGGAGTACTTGGGCCGGTCCTAGGCGGTAATAAGGCATACTAGTATACCAGGAGCCTAAGAAGCATAGTATTGCAAGGCCGGAACTAGAAATAAGCTCTACTACTTAACTTCAACTTACCCTCTAGAAATCGCTTGGTTAAAGCAACACATGCTATAAGTTAGAGGAGCAAAAGATTGCCCTAAAGGCTATAGTTACTAGGGAGTTACTACTAGTAGTCGTGCTACCTATAGGTGGAGGGAAGAGCCTACTTTTCCTTGCTCCTACTTACCTTAAGGATCTTGGGTTACTATTATTGTAATTCTATTCTAGGAGCTATTAAATAGCCTAAAAGATTAACTGTAGGCTATTGGTATTAAGTATATAGAGTGGGTAAAAGGCGTAGAGTATGTAGCTACTATAGTAGTAGTAAGCGCTAATTGTACTGGTTCCTAGGGTTTTATAAAATATACATAGTAGCTACTTTAGTAAAAGAGGCTGTAGAGAGTTGTTGTAGATGAGTGCCACCTATCCTACACTAGTAGCGATTACTAGGAGAAGCTATCATTATTAAGAAACCTGCGCTCGCTGGCCTGTCCATTCCTACTACTAATAGTAACCCAACCCCCTTGCTTAGAGTATAAACTAGGAGAAGTAATGCTTGTATAAATAGTATAGTACATCCGAGCTAGTATAGTACGCCTAAATATTCGCTACCTTATATAGCGCTACCTATCCGGACAGCTTATAAAAAAGGCTACCTAAATTAGTTAATAGTAGTAGAGCCAACTTGCTGGTCTAAAAGGCATAATATACTGCCGCACCAAGAAACTATATAAGGAGGTTGCTTTAAATCTTAGTTACCCCTACTACTATGCTGGTCTTGATCCTGAAGGGCGAGCACTGCGGATTACTAAGTAGCTTAAGACAGGCGGGCTAATTATTGCTACATTAGTACTAGGTACTAGGGTTGATTATCTAGGTATTATACGTATACTCTATATTGGCGAGCTATATAGCATGATCGATTATGCGCAAGAGTCTGGTTGGGGAGGGCGTGGAGGTAAGGTAGTTGATTCAGTTATCTTAGTAGAAGAGAAGCGGGCTACTAATCCCCTACTAAGAAGCCGTAGGGATTAGCAAGCACTTGATTAAGCGGCTATGCACGAATTTGTCCAGGCAGGGCGCGGTATATGTCGAAGGGCTATAATGAGTGCATATATTAATAGGCGGGAAGTATCGTGCGTAGCTGTTGATGGCGCAAGGTGCGATAGGTGTAGTAAGGGTGTAACAGAATAGCATGACTCCGAGGCAAAAAAGGTACGTGAAAGAGCTATACTAGTCCGGAAATTCGATAAAATAGCTAATAGATGTCTGGCTTGCATACTATCTGGAGGGTCTAGAGAAGAGCTGCCTAATAATCTACTCTAGCTACATTCTTCTCCTACTTACACCCACCTAGATAGTATAAATAATCGACTACTTTATAATGCATTTCGAAGTAAAATCCAATATAAGCTAGGTAGCCACACTTATTATTGGTGTGGAATTATATAGAAGCTTTGCGCAATAGGAAAAGACTCTTAACTTCCCTACTAGTAGCCGTATATATATATATTAGTTGTAGCGGGTATATATACAGCTAGGGAGTCTAGTAGTGCAGTCCTAGAGCAAGTTGGGTTCTAGCAGGCAGGCTCTTCCACTCCTAATCTCAACGATGTCCAGGAGTATTGTAGTTGGTTAGGGTTGCGCTATAAGCGTAGGATTTGGGGTGACCTAATAAGCAATGGTATAGCGGTATTAATAGCAGCATTTCTCTAGTTTGAATCCAAGGGGGAGCGGTAGAAAAGAAGTATCGATAAAAAGAGTAGGTCTAGATCTAGAGGAGGGGAGGGGATAGGAACGAGTGTTGGTAGAAGAATCGAAATCTAGATCCGGGGGGGGGAAGGGGTAGGGGTAAGGGTTAGTGAAAGAATTGAAATTCCGGGGAGGTGTTCGTGTTAAATTTAAGATAAAAAACAGGATACAAGAAGGCATAAAAAAAAACAGGATATAAGAAGGTATAAAGAAAAATAGGATACAAGAAGGTATAAAGAAAAATAATAAATATAAATATATAGTTACTAGATAGTTAAAGGTGCGCCTTAACGCTCATTACAAACCTATTTGTACTCCTTAGAGACGCCTCTAAATCTTTCCAAAGTAGGGCATCTAGTCTCTAAGCAGCTTTGCTAGGAGTCTAGTTTCTCTTCTAGACGCTGATAATCCCTAAGCATCTAGGTGCGGTGATGTCTAGGGAAGTGCGTTTAAAAATTACCCAGCTCTTAAATAGACGCGTGCCGCAGCCTACTGCTATAAGCTTTCTAGTTCTTCGCCTACCCTTAAGAACTAAGGGACTCAGCGTTCTGACTAGGAGTTAGGATTGCTTACCTACTTAGCCCTAGAATAGGGCCAAGAGTAATTCATTTATGTTATCTCCTACTAACTTTAAGTTGCGCTAGGTAAGTTAGTATAAGTAATAGGGCTAGTTAGGCGTAAAGGTAAGATAAACACCCTATACTAAGCAAAGTTTAAATACCGCTTCGTTACCCTGTAATTATCATAATCTAGTAAAACCTAACCCTTAGGCCTTTCTTACTAGTATGTAACGTTTTACTAGGTTAATATAATAGTAGCCCTAAACCCTACGTAAGCTAGGTTAATAGTAACCGTAGACCCCTACTAAATACCTAAGTTAATAAAAGCGAGAATAGTAAAACCGTAGCTAAGTATCCCCAAGTATTAGGTTAACTAAGCCTTAAACCCTACCAAACACCTAAGTTAATAAAAGCGAGAATAGTAGAGCCGTAGCTGTGTATCCCTAAAAAAGCCCCTAGAAAGTTATAAGAATTGGATCAACTTAAGCCTTGAATCCTACTGAATACCTAAGTTAATGAAAGCGAGAATAGTAAAACTACAGCTAAGTATCCCTAAGGATTAGGTTAACTAAGCCTTGAACCCTACCGAACACCTAAGTTAATAAAAGTAAGAATAGTAGAGCCGCAGCCGTGTATCCCTAAAAAAGCCCCTAGAAAGTTATAAGAATTGGATTAACTTAAGCCTTAAATCCTACTGAATACCTAAGTTAATAAAAGCGAGAACAGTAAAACCGCAGCTAAGTATCCCTAAGTATTAGGTCAACTAAGCCTTGAACCCTACTGAATACCTAAGTTAATAAAAGCGAGAATAGTAGAGCTGCAGCTGTATATCCCTAAGGATTAGGTTAACTAAGCCTTAAACCCTACTAAATACCCAAGTTAATGAAAGCGAGAATAGTAGAGCCGCAGCCGTATATCCCCAAGGATTAGGTTAACTAAGCCTTGAACCCTACCGAATACCCAAGTTAATGAAAGCGAGAACAGTAGAGCCGCAGCCGTATATCCCTAAGGATTAGGTTAACTAAGCCTTAAACCCTACCGAATACCTAAGTTAATAAAAGCGAGAATAGCAGAGCCGCAGCCGTGTATCCCTAAAAAAGCCCCTAGAAAGTTACAAGAATTAGATCAACTTAAGCCTTGAATCCTACTGAACACCTAAGTTAATGAAAGCGAGAATAGTAAAACTATAGCCAAGTATCCCTAAGGATTAGGTCAACTAAGCCTTGAACCCTACTAAATACCTAAGTTAATGAAAGCGAGAATAGCAGAGCCGCAGCCGTATATCCCTAAAAAAGCCCCTAGAAAGTCACAAGAATTGGATTAACTTAAGCCTTAAATCCTACTAAATACCTAAGTTAATAAAAGCGAGAATAGCAAAACCGTAGCCAAGTATCCCTAAGGATTAGGTTAACTAAGCCTTAAACCCTGCCGAATACCTAAGTTAATGAAAGTGAGAATAGCAGAGCCGCAGCCGTATATCCCTAAAAAAGCCCCTAGAAAGTTATAAGAATTGGATTAACTTAAGCCTTAAATCCTACTGAATACCTAAGTTAATAAAAGCGAGAATAGTAAAACTATAGCTAAGTATCCCTAAGGATTAGGTCAACTAAGCCTTGAACCCTACTAAATACCTAAGTTAATAAAAGCGAGAATAGTAGAGCCGCAGCCGTGTATCCCTAAAAAAGCCCCTGGAAAGTTATAAGAATTGGATCAACTTAAGCCTTGAATCCTACTAAATACCTAAGTTAATGAAAGCGAGAACAGTAAAACTATAGCTAAGTATCCCTAAGGATTAGGTCAACTAAGCCTTGAACCCTACCGAACACCTAAGTTAATGAAAGCGAGAACAGCAGAGCCGCAGCCGTGTATCCCTAAAAAAGCCCCTAGAAAGCTACAAGAATTGGATCGACTAAGCCTTGAATCCTACTAGACACCTAAGTTAATAAAAGCAAGAATAGTAGAACTGCGGGTGAGTCTCCCTAGATAAACCCCTAGAAAGTTACTTTAATCACTAAGTTCCCTAAGGTCTAGTCTGCAATAAGCTATAGATCTAGTATTACTATTGAAATATTTCTGTTGCATATAGCCCTTAAAAGAACAAAGATCCACACCTAATAAAAATTGGGTGGTGTTGCTGAGCCCTTAGTAATATACTAGTAATAAGTGCGCAGCCGACTACTACCTAGGAAATAAGGCCAGCCAGTATAATACTAGGGTGCCTAAAGGCGCGCAAATATGGGCGGTACCTACTACAAGAATAGCGCCTAATATGCGGAGTTTAAAGAGGAGGCGCTGAGTATAGCACTTAAGCTACCCTAAACCCTAAGGCCGAAGCCCACAGCGCCTCTATACCTACTAAAGCTTTCACAATAGAATTACTACTTATAATCAAGTTGAGTATAGAATAGTAGATTAATAGGGATCTCATCTACTCCTCTTATATAATGTGCGACCACTTTTGGGTTTGATTTTGTCAGCGCGGGGTTGAGGTGGCGGAAAAGGGTTCGCAGTCGACATGTTTTATATGCGGAAGTTGCGGGAAACTAATTTTCTCACTAAAAATCGCAAAAACCTCAGGTACCAGACTAGTTTAACTTAGTCAAAAAAAATATAATATTAAACTTACTAATACAATAAAATCAAACGTTAGTAAGTTTGTAGTGCTAGTAAGTTTGCAATGTTAGTAAGTTCGCAATGTTAGTAAGTTTGCAATATTAGTAAGTTTGCAATATTAGTAAGTTTGTAATATTAGTAAGTTTGCAATATTAGTAAGTTGGCTTATAGAGCCGCTAAACTAGCAGGCAAGTGCCTAGTATCTAGCTACTAATACGCCCCGAGTTTAGCTGCCTATATACCGAAAGTTTAGGAGGTAGAGCCGCTAAACTAGCAGGTAAGTGCCTAGCGTATAGCTACCTATGCGCCCCGAGTTTAGCTGCCTATGCGCCGAACGATTAGGGGGTAGAGCTACTAAACTAGTAGGTAAGTGCCTAGCGTCTAGCTGCCTATGCGCCCTAAGTTTAGCTACCTATATGCCGAAAGTTTAGGGGGTAGAGCCACTAAACTAGTAGGTAAGTGCCTAGCGTATAGCTGCCTATGCGCCCCGAGTTTAGCTACCTATACGCCGAATAATTAGGGGGTAGAGCCGCCAAACTAGTAGGTAAGTGCCTAGCGTCTAGCTACCTATGCGCCCCAAGTTTAGCTACCTATGCGCTGAATGATTAGGGGGTAGAGCCGCTAAACTAGTAGGTAAGTACCCAGCGTATAGCTACCTATGCGCCCTGAGTTTAGCTGCCTATGCGCTAAACGATTGGGGGTAGAGCCGCTAAACTAGTAGGTAAGTGCCCAGCGTATAGCTGCCTATGCGCCCTAAGTTTGGCTGCCTATATATTGAAAATTTCGGGGGTAGTACTAGTAAACTCTCTCTTATAATATATGCGACACTTTTGGGTTTGATTTTGTCATCGCGGGGTTGAGGTGGCGGAAAAAGGTTTGCAGTCGACACGTTTTATATGCGGAAGCCGCGCAACATAGTCCCTACCACTAAAACTATAAGACCGTACTCACCGAGTACCGCTTTATACTTAGAGAAAAAAAAAAAAAAAACTTACTAAACTTAATAAAAGTAATAAAAGTAGAGTACTATTAGAAATATTTTTAAATATAATATAACTTTTATATAGTATATAGTATATTTTTAAAAGTATTTTTAGTTTTAAAAATAAGAATTATAGTAATTAAAATTAATAACTATTTAATATAGTATATATAATACTAAAGTAATTATATAATTCTATTTTATAAATATTATAGTATTTAGATAATACTAAAATAAATATAATAAAAATAGAACTATATATAATATACTTAAATATTTAAATAAAGTAGAAATAAAATAAAATAGTATATAAATATATTTTAAATTAAACTATTTAAGACTTTACTATTAAAAAATAATTAAATAAATTTATTATTAACCTACTAATTCTTTAATTATAGTAATAATTAAAAAATACTAAATTAGATAAGTTATAAACTTACTAATATTCTAAACTTACTAATATTTAAAAAATTAAATAAATTAAAAAAAGTAAGTTATAAACTTACTAATATTCGAAAAATTAAAAAAATAAAAAAAATTAAGTTATAAATATACTAATATACTAAACTTACTAATATTATAAAAATATAATTATATATAATAAGAAATTAATTAATAATAAAATACTTAAATATTTAAATAAAAAAATAAAAAATTTAAATTATAGTATTTAAGATTTTAATACTTAAAAATAATTAAATAAATTTATCTATAATCTACTAGTACTTTAATTATTATTTATAGACTTCCTCTATAGTATAAAAGTATATAGTAAACTTAGTATATTATTATATAGGGGTTAAGTATAAACTCTTAGATCTATATATATATTTAAGGTTATTCTTCTATATATAATTGATTTATAATCTATATAGGGAAATTATATATATAAGCTATAGGCCTATATATCTAGTTACTCCTAACCGAGAGGACACCTCTATTCCTACTAGAAATAGACGCTTGGCACCAATCAGACCCTTGATATTAGGGCCGCCAAGAAGAAAATTAAAGTGGGAATGGAGAGTAGGAATGGCGCTAGTGAACTTTTGAACTAGGACATAATAAAATAATCTAAAGAGGCTATTTTATAGAGAAAGCTACTGCGATTCTAAATCTTTACTCAGATTTTGTGTAGCTACTCTCGTTGTAGAGATGCAGCACGTTGAAGTTGTGCACTAAAGTTAACGTTGCAAAATCAAAGTTAACGTTATATAAGCAAAATCAAAAAAACCAAACACCCCACAACAGTAGCTACCTATACAACTACCCTACTACTACCCTACCATAATAACACCCCTAAGCACCTACCTAGTAGTAGAACCCCAACAATACTAGGCCAGTAACTCCCTAACTATAAGCTAGAGCCGCTAGGTACTATGCCGCCAATATAGTAGGTAGACCAGGCTTTTCAAAACCAGGCAGTAGACCTACTTCATTACCTACTAGAGTATAGCGTTATAGTATGCCGGTAATATGGTGTAGTAAGAAATTGGGCTACCCACCTCCAGAATACCTACTAACTATTACGTAAGACTTGCCGCATAATCTAAGAATAAAGGGGATTTAACCGGCTTCCTCTTAAACTACCTCACGAAATACCCTTACCTATACCTTATAGCCTACTAATTCCAATTCTTGGAGAGCCGCTTAATGCCTTTGCCTGTTAAGAAAAGGGCTGTAGCTTTATTAGTACTAGCCGACCTGCTATCTAGCAGCACTGTAATAAGCAACATAGCTGGTACTATAGCCCAGCTAACAACCATTATTGGAGCCAAGTTAAGGTACAAACGTTCTTCCAGACTGGGGGCTTTTAGCGATACTTTATAGTCTTATGTCCTATAAATGAGCCTACCTCTCTATAGCAAGGAGCTACTTCAGCTAAGAATAAATGAAGGCCGAAAACACGCCTAAGGTTAGAAAAAAAAATGTACACTTTTAGAGTCTTTCTTATACACCTTGATCTGTTGATTTCAAATCCGCTCACCGTTTTCTTGTCCGGGTTGTGGTTGTAGAGTTATATAGGTTGAAAGGTAGTAGTTAAGGAAGATGCGCGCTAACCCGAATAGTAGTTTTTTCTGAATCCTGCCTGCGAGGCCAGTACGCAGCGCTGCAGAGTGCTGAATTGCCTGCAACGACCTAGAAACTGCCCTAGTACTATCCCTAGGCAATTCCATGTCTTCAGGAATAGTCCTACCTGTTAGGGTAGGCAGATCTGGCTGCGGGTGCTCCAGCCAGACCGCGCTAACCCGAATAGTAGTTTTTTCTGAATCCTGCCTATGAGGCCAGTACGCAACGCCAACATGGTTTGATTCTGCTGCAGCAAGCTGCAAACTGCTTCTATACTATCAACTTGTAGTTTGGCATCTTCAGAATCAATTCCACATGTTAGGGTAGGTAGATCTGGCTGCGGGTGCTCCAGCCAGACCGCGCTAACCCGAATAGTAGTTTTTTCTGAATCCTACCTGCGAGGCCAGTACGCAGCGCTGCAGAGTGCTGAATTGCCTGCAACGACTTGGATACTACTCCAGTACTATCTTCAGGCAATTCCATGTCTTCAGAAATAGTCCCACCTATTGGGGTGAGCAGATCTGGCTACTAATGCTTCAGCTAAACCGCTATACCGGAAACATGTTTCTTGCTAAATCCTTAAGTATATAAGCCGTATATACTACTATCTAGGTAGCTAGAAACCTGGTCAACCGCTAGATCCTCTACTCCTACTATCTATACAGTACCTACGTGACATATTCGTACTCAACTGTTAGGAATTACCTAGACATCCGGCCACCTAATTTAGCTATTACCCTATGTAGTAAGGACTATGGTATCACCCAATCACACCCTCTTAACGCTAGGGCCAGCTATTAAACTCTTGAACCCCTTAGAAGATAATATTCACTCTTTATCCTAACATACATCACTAGGGAACTATACATTACAGCCTTTGCAATGCCTGGAGGAAGACCAAGGAAGTTTACTCATCCTGCAAAGGCAGCAGAAGGTAAGCGACAAGCTGACCAACGTGCATACCGACGACGACGGCAAGGTCCTGGCTATTTCGAGTTCATTGCGTACGAGCCGAACCTAGCTGGAGACATACCAGCAAAGACACCTGAAGACATAGGGCTTCGAGTCAGCTCTGACATGCCCTGTTCCTTAGTTGTAGATCCAGCGCACCAATCGAACGAACGAGACGAAGACCATCCCCTGCCTCCTACAAACCCTAACGATGCTGAGCTCGAGCAGGCAAGACAGGCCCAAGAAATCGAGCAGGAGTTGAGTAGAGAGCAGGAGTTGAGTAGAGAGCAGGACGAATATGAGGCTACTATCATACATCAGATGGGAGAGAATCATGCAGGAAGTGTGGCAACAGAACCAACCACAACACACGAAGAGGCACCGAACAGGGGGCCCCAAGGCAACATCCCTGGCAGCGTAGAACGCCTACAAAGCCAAGGTACACAGAGTGGAGCACGCATAGAAGCGACTAGACGAAGCAGCAACGAGTCAGATAGCGCGCTTGCTCCATCTGCAACGGCAATAGACCGTAGCATAGAACATTATGCTAGCGAGTCACTAGCGTGCCCTATCGCAATGGACAGCCCCACAAGGGCTCTATCAACCGCACACACACCAAATAGACGCACCTCTTTTATACCACCAAGAGCCCCAGGGAGTAAACGCAAGTTCCCGGTGCAGTCTAACACGCTGCTATCCTGGGTTCAGGCTACGCCAAGACGCGTCCTTTCTAGTAGTGCACTCCAGCCAGCAGCGCAAGCGTCGTCGTCGCCCGACATCTGCCATATTGCATCCCCATCGCCTTGTCCCCAGCGCCCATGTCTCCCCTCAGGCCCTTCTGCACAACCTTCACCATCGCCTAACCCTCAGCCTTTGCCAATCGTAGATCCAAGTTACGAGGCCGCCCACAACCGCTCGCCGGGCCACACAACAAGCAGGATAAGCAGCCCACAGCGGGCACCCACAGAAACCACTGCATACGAGCTTGCTAAGCAGCTCCGACGGTTTCAAGGATGTACACACGAAGAACATGATGAGGCAGAAAGGTTGCACCAATTGTACCATCTGCAGCCTAATGTACATTCTGCATGTTCCTCTTTGCAGCAAGTCACGAGTCTTATCCGTGGAGACTTTGAGGGAGGAACGCCTCTTCCCGATGTGCTTGCTGAAAAAGAGCTGATGAAGCGTGTCGACCTGCCTAGTGGCCTTGATCTGGCTGCTGCATTTGAGGGTAAAAGTACGACTGCATTTCCTGAGGATGCTGGAACACCTAATGATGGCTTACCGCGAACACTGTGTCTCTCCCAGTCATCTCAAAGAAGCAAGAAGGGCCGTGCTGCAAAAACATCATTTGACATTGATAGTATCTGTTGTTATCCAAGCAGCCTAGGCTTTGCTCGGCAGGGCATTAACTGGTTTCCCGTATCCCACGCGTTCCTCAACCTCAGCCACGACATACATTTCAGTCTCAAAGTAGCTGCATACAACAATCGCGGCAACCTGACTACTAGGAACCTCCCGCTCCACAAGGTACCGCATACCTGCTTTGGGTCTGCAATTGGTATGGAGTCTCTATTTATCTACATCTTCTTCCCAGAGCTGCATATGGAGAGTCAATACCAGCATAGCACATACCTTAGTGCGCAGGACCAGCAGTTGTGGACGGACGCTGTTCTTATGCCTGCACTGGTCAAGACAGTCGGTGAAGCCAACGTCTTGCAACACTACCCAACCTCGGCACACGTGGCAAAGCTAGACGCATCAGCATTGTCGACAGAGAGCTTTGCTCGCAAGGACACGGCACGCGAACAGCTACTCAAGCACACGATCCAGCCGCACTATCTCGAGCCTTTATGGACGCGCATTGTTGAAGCCATTGCGGAGAATCCAGGGCTCGAGCGCTTCCATAACGCGCGTCTTTTTGTGCACGCGAAGAACACGAAACTCGAGTACATGGGTCCTACGCTGACTACTACGTATGATCGGTGGAAGCGGTGCTGGGCCCAGGTGGCAGACGCAGAGTTCTACAGCCAGGACCGCACGTATGTGGACATTGCAAAACAGGTCACGTCGGAGGATAGCGCACTCCCATACGATCCTATCCCAGACAACTGTGAAGCAGAAGTGTATCTGTGGAAGCGTTGCTGTTTGGAGGCATATGCGCGGACGCGAGAGCTGCGGCTACCAGATGGGAAGCGAGCGAAGGGCTCACCGAGGTGCATGAAGTATCCCTGGGCCACGATGCGGGATACAATGGGACAGACGTTGTTTGCAGCACCGGGCGGGCAGGAGAATCTAGACGGGCTAATCTACTCGCAGTGTTATGGACTGGTTAAAACGCCCTTCGACACGTCCAAGACGTATGTGTTCAGCCACGACTCACTCGAGAACCTTGCGCTGGACCCTGGGTACATCCAGTCGCTCCAGCGACAAGGCGGCGGCATAACTTTCTCGAAGAAGGTGTGCGAGCGGGCGTATCTGCATAGCAAAGCGCGATCGCACGGGAATCTGGTCGACAACCGATGGAAGTCGTATGGGATCCGAGAAGAGCATCGCGTCTCGCTGACTATGATGGCTCAGGTCTGCGCGCAGTGGCGGGAGTGGGATGCTGAAGGCGAGGGTGATGTAGCAGCATCACCATCCTTGCCGTACTATGTCGTCCCTACACAGGAGCTGTTTGGGTTCATCTATGCACAGATGAACAAGTACTGCTTCCTGTTTGAGCACACCCTAGCGCATACAGCTAGGACGTACTCGCTCCCAGAGACTATTGTTATGGTAATTGCACTGCGGGCGCTGCGGTTCTGTTATGGAAGTAATATCCTTGCTCTCGAGTCGCTGCTGTATAAGAGCCGGTGGGAGACTATGCGCGGGGCAGAGATGGTTGTGAAGGAAGGCATGGGCATGCAAGAGACGATGGAGCGATGTGGGCTGGGGTGGTTTCTACCAAAGTTCAACTGGACTACGCGGCGACTGAACCCACCCCATGGGGATAACGTGCTAGTTGGAAATCTGCTAATGCATGCAGAGTACAAAAGAAGGTGGCAGGCTGTGAAGGATCTCCGCGATGTTTTTGTCCGCTTCAATCAAGCCGATGGCTGGTATGACCGGTACAACATGTCGCATAACCCAGGGCTGCTCGAGAAATGGCTGGAATACCTCCACGCTCTCAACGTGCAGCAGTTTGACGCAGATGTATGGGCTGCAATGCTTGCCGCGCACAAAAGCAAGCCTGAGCTATCGCCTAAGACACGACAACACAACGGCCCTGCGTCGTACTGCTATCGCGACATGAAAGACGCATTCATCATAGATGGCGTTATTACACCGCCTCATTTGGTGACAGGCAACAAGATGCGATTTGAGAAGGCATCAGACCTGCTGGACTTTCTATTCCTCTGGGACGACAATCAATCGCGGGCAGGCTGGGCATGCAAACCGTACCGCTTGATCATACAGAAGAGCTTCGAGCTGATAGAGCAACGCCTAGGAGACCAAAGGGCAAGCCAGTGGCTAGACGAGTTTCTTCATCTTATCCGTCTAACACACTGGATCCTACCCTACCCGTCAAACGCTGCGCTGATCTCACACACCAAGGCCAGTGCCAAGCAGAACTTGACGCGGCGAATGATGTGGTTCTCGGCTGTATACGCTCACCCAGGTCTAGTTGTCCTTCCCTTTAAGTCTATGCCTAAGACGCTCTACACCGTGATCTGGAGAGCCCGTCGGCAGCAGGGTGAGGACCCCCATTCAGAGAAAGAATGGAGCACTTTACAGCTTATCCAAGCTTGCAGAACCCAGGGTATCAAAGTATACGGCCAAGACGAAGGCAGCGAGTATTGGATCGCGGGGAGGAGGAGTACTGGGTCGAAGGGGTTTCAGCCGGTATGGGAGCGGTCGCGGGTCCCAAAGCTACAGATGCTAGAGCAGATCAGGGACAAGAGCATGGACGAGCTAGAGGAGCTAATGATGGGTATGGTGCAAGAGCACGCGGAGATGAGGGAAGTAGTTGTAGGGCGAGGAGATGCCGGGGGTCGCAGCGCAGCAGGCAGTGCCCGCCGCACCCTTAGTATCAGGGATGTATTCAGTCAGGTTTCTAGCGTTGGTGGAAGCAGAGAGGGTATTGGGATGGAGAGCACAGGTAGTGTGTTCGTGCCATCGCTGGCTAGTTAGCCTAGAGTCTAGGCTTAACCCTAACTATGCTCTGACCCTCTTGCGACCGAGGTGCTAATATTCAC
Organism: Phaeosphaeriaceae sp. PMI808; assembly: GCA_021365335.1. NCBI lineage: Eukaryota > Fungi > Ascomycota > Dothideomycetes > Pleosporales > Phaeosphaeriaceae > Phaeosphaeriaceae sp. PMI808. The sequence continues at coordinate 6,410 of JAJTIZ010000146.1, read as the reverse complement.
ACGTAACTACCCAAGGCGTAGATGAGGTCCTGATATCCAGATTAAGCAATACTTAATTGTTGTTGCAGATAGCTACATCTACCTACTCTTATTCCCAGACTTGGGAACAATCAATCCGAATTGATCAATTGATTGGAAATTGATTGATTGATGACTATTAATCAATCCAATTGGCGACCTAGATTTTTAAAAGATCTAATTACTAAGAGAATATAGTACTAAGATAATAATAAATAGAAGAAGTAAAGTAATAAGAAGGATTATATATAATATTCATAAAAAATAAGTATAATTAATAAATAACTAAATAGTATACTATTTCTAATTAAAATAGTATAGTTTATAAAGTAGTTATATACTCTATATTACTTAATAAACTTTAAAAAAAGTAGATATATAACTTATTAGGATTAAAAGAGTTAATAAAGTCATTAATAAGTATAAATTATAAATGAAGAAGTAGATTTAAAATAAGAAAATAATAGAAAGGAAATAAGAAAAGAAGAGAGTTAGTTAGAACAATACTATATTATATTAAGTTATTAGTAGTAGTAAGTTATTTACTAGATACTAGTAAAATATGTATATAGTAATAATATAGAATATTTAAGAATAAAGTACTAAAGGTAATCAAGAGTTTACTATTTAAGATATTAACCTAGATTAAATGTAAAATTAAAGATGTACTATAGTAGTTTATTAAATACTATAAAGAACTTTTATTAAGTAATATACTAGATAATATAAGTATAATATAAGTATAATAGTTTTATAAAGTTAAAAAGAGAAGATAATTATAAAATATATACTAGAAGAGTTTATATATAGGTAATAGTTACTTACGTTATAGGGCGTGCATTTATTAAAGATTGTATTTATGTTACGGTTATTGTAACGGAGGCTCTGCAAAGAGATCCTATATCACATGACTTGGGTGGCAATACCAAGCCCCTAAGGAGGGACTGCGCTACGCCTGCGTATAAAGGGCGCCCCTCTTGCGAAGATAGTTCAGCAAGTATTATTTTATCAATCAACTCTCTTTCTAGAGATAACTGTCATCCCTTCACTATCTATCGTGACCTACGACAAGTACTATTGTCTTCCAGTTACTACCTTACAGTTATGGCAAAGTCACCGGACCTTGAACCCATAGAACCTAACAGCGAACTAGAAGAGGAATACTATAACGAATACCTAGATGACGGGTTGTACGATAACGCCGATCACAACCTAGACACGTGACACAATCACATGACGTGATCTGTGGATCTGTAGGGCTTGGCCCTCACAGATCAACAGATTAGCCAAGACCCTCAGGTATATAGGCGCACCATTGCGCATAGATAGAAACCTCGTAGTCAAGACCAATAACTTCCTTACTCATTGCTTTCCCACGCGTCGCAATCTTTGTGAAGCCACTTGCCTACCCACCAACCCACTGACAACACCTCCTACTATACTTGCACCCTTCCCGCAATTATAGCCCCAGTACACCCACTACTCCCCAATAAGTAGTGCCCGCTACAATTTAAGGCACTTAAGTCCTGCAATAACTAGGATGCACGACGACGAGCGGGGACACGTCGCATAAGAGCTAGCTAGGGCATTTACTATAGTCTTTAAAAAGTCGAATTATATGCGAAACATAATAACGGTATATTAGAAAATATATACAACTTCTAGCGTACGAGGTAGCTGCACATGCTAGGATCATGCATCGTAGCGTTAACACTAGACAGCAGAGCAAGGCACGCGCTTACTTTCCGGACACGCAATAAGAAGCTAGTTGCCGCCGCATATATAAAAGCTAGATCCACGCGTGCTTTTTTCCCTTGTTCCTTTCTATCCCTTTATCTACCTTATCGATTAACTAGCATCACCACTATCTTAAAATGCATCACCTCTGCGATGCCCTACTAGGCCCATTGCCAAAAGGCCCTGCCGACCTCACTAAGCCAGATAATGCTGCGACAGATCGGCAAAGTGTGCGCGACAGCATTGCTCGGGGGGAGTTTGAGGAGATCCGGGGAGTAGCCTTTGGCAACCGAACCTCGATCATCATAGAACGATACTGTAGCCTAGGAGATGGGGTAGACTCCCTTGAAGACTTTCTTCACTCCCTATGGTATATGTACTACCAGCTCGGTCGAAATACTTCGCATGAAACGCGCGATCATGATCGCATAGTCCTCGATATTCTCCGGATACAGGGACTAGGCCCGTTGACTAGACCTGTGTCAGGAAACTATGGGATTGATATCGCACGAACAGTCGAAGGAACGCTTTGGAATGACCTACCTTACTTGGTCACCGACATGGCAGAGTTCTGGATTGCTAATTGCGCATCTATGTCGGGCGTCCATCGTCTCAACTTTGCGTCCTTCCTAGCTAAGCTAGCATCAGCTCGCGTTAGCAAGGATAGGATGTGCCAGATGGCACTCGTTCTTTTCCGGTCTACTTTTGAGGAGAGACGAGAGCTTGGTAACATAGAGAAGCCGGATGATGAAGATACACATCGAAGCATCTTGAGCCTCGACATAGCACAACTACTACCAGCTGCCTGTGTATGGTTTCAGGAGGCTGGCTTTAATCTTATTCAACTCTCAGATCTCTCCTGGAACGATTGCCCAAGCTCTATTGGTCAGGGTGGCCAAATGTTCATTATATCCGAGTTTGGGAAGCGATCACCAACCGGGTTTACACCATGGAGATGGATGTACTGGCTTAAGCGCCTCCATGAAATCCGGGAAGAGGCAGAACAAGTGAACGAGAAAGGCTTAGAGGAGTATGCTACTACTGCTATTAACCTAATGGTTTCTCGCGTGGAGATACGGAACTCTGAAATTCTAAGAGCTTACGAAAATGGCGGGGATGTCTTGCACCAGGATCAACATCTAGGATGCCTAAAGAGAGAGAGGCTGTCAGACACAGTATAGGAAGCTTAGTAGTAGTTTCTGGAGATGTAGAAATAGTTAGCTACATAGCTACTAAACGAGCGTATTTACAATCCACCCGTATTCCTTCTCTACCGGCTAACCACGAAGCGCCTGGACAAGAAGCAGGCATATGCGTAATACAATGCAAGAGCTATCTACCCGCAAGTGACCTTCTTAGTAGAGCTCTCGTAAGAACAGGCCCGCCCGTCGTTGGTGCACTAGAAACATAAGTGAGTAAGATAGAAAGGCAGCTACTTAGAGATGACTTTAAACATACCCTGAGGTTAGCCGCTGAAGGGCAAGAGATAAGAATAATTTTGTTATTTTGGCCTTCGTATCGGCAGATATTGGTGGACCTAGTGCATTTCTAAAGAAAAACCCAAGTGATAAGTAGTAATTCTGTAAGGGTTCTACTCGCAGGATGGTGTTGTCTACTTACCCCAGTATATTCGATACGGCTACTAGCGTTATCTCTTACATCGACGCTGGTGCGTTCTGGCTGGATTGGGGTGGCGATTACGCCTATCGCAGCAGAGAGGAAGAGGACGGTAGTAGTAATCTGCATAGTGAAGAGTTTAGATGATACTATTGCGCAAAGAGGTTGAAGATAGTCGAAGAGATAGATCAGATTGTCTAGGAATTGAATCGTGTTACTAGAGGTGGTTAAGAGTAGAACGTAGCAGAGCCAGCCTTTATATAGGATAGTATGCGCTTCGCGTAACAAGTAGCAAGGTTATATTATACAATTCTCTAGCTAATCCGTACCTAGAACGTCAGGGTTATACGAAGCCGTGCTTATGCAGTCGCCGTAGGCATGATCTACCCCTTGCTAGCAGGAGTATATATTTTATAGTGGATATGCGCCGCAGAGCAGACCTAGTAGGAGTGGAGCCAGGTAAGCCTACGCCACAGGATAATATTGCTCGCACCCCTAGTAGGAGTGGAGCCAGGTAAGCCTACGCCGCAGGATAATATTGCTCGCACCCCTAGTAGGAGTAGAGCCAGGTAAGCCTACGCCGCAGGATAATATTGCTCGCACCCCTAGTAGGAGTGGAGCCAGGTAAGCCTACGCCGCAGGATAATATTGCTCGCACCTATACAAGGGTTCGCTACGCATAATACTAAACCTAAACTGCTATTGAGCTAATACGTGCGTACATGCGGCGTAGAAATGCGGGGTGGAAATGCGGCGTAGAAATGCGGCGTAGAAATGCGGGGTGGAAATACGGCGTGGAAATGCGGGGTGGAAATACGGCGTGGAAATGCGGGGTGGGATTCTAGCAGAGCATTCGGTGGTGAGAGAGAGCTTCGACGTAGATAGAGACGGACAGGAGGGGGAAGCGCTGCAGCAAAGAGAAGAGGAGGAGAGAGGCGAGTTCGAACGGGAGAGCAGAGCGCGGAGAGCGTTAGCGCGCAGAGAGGTGGCCATGCAGTCGGAAGAACGGTTGGCGGTAGAAGAAATGGAAGAGCGGTTGGAGGCGTGGAAGGAGGGCTGCCAGTAGTGTCGGGTGTGGGACGAGGAGGAGTCGCAAGGGCATCAGCTCGCCGACTGTACAGCGACAGACGCAGTCGAGATCCAGAAGGGAATCCAGAGGATCAAGGATTTAGTGCATTGGGAGAAGTTCGCGTGTTGTTTCCACTATGGGGTGCTACAGGCGATATGCGAGAGCTTCGAGAGCTGCACAGACGGAGGGTGGAGGAAAAAGACGGGGGTGAGTTGTCAGTATGAGGGCGTGTTGATTGCGTCCATCATGGCGATTTGGGCGAGGTGGGGAGAGGAGTTTAACGGTTGGATCATAGGGCGGATGGCGGAGGAGGGGATTCAGCAGAGCGAGCAGGTGGAGTTTAAGAAGGTAGTAGCGTGGATGGGTACGAAAATCCGGTGGGGTGGGATAGAGAGTAATAAGATGTGTTGGGTATTTTGGGCATTTTTAGCGTATGTAGAGGGGCGAGACGGGTTATTATTGTCAGATTTGCAGGTGATCTGAGGTCGAACTCAGTCATCTACTGCCAGATGAAAGCGTCATTACAAGACTATTATAAGACTATCCGAGACCATGTCCGAGATCACAGCCGGCATGGCTAGCGGAGCCGGTATGGCCAACATGGCCAACATGACCAGTGAAGCTAATATCCGATGGCTCATAGCGTCATAGATGAGCTGCGTAGAACCGGTACCATCGAACAACTGCGTTGAGTTGGCTCAACTACTCAACAGGAGATGATGGATCTCCACCCTCCGAACTGAGAGACCTCAACAAGCTCCGCAGATATGGATATATAAACTGGTAGAAAGCGCAGTAGATAGAAGAATTAGAACATGAATGGATAACAATTGAGAGCGTTTGCAGACAATCAATCAATCATTTGCTGCATCATTTATCACAGTCTTTTATCACACACCTTGTTCCCATACTGTGCACCCATCAAAACCCATCTCAAATCCGACAATTATAGAAAACAAGTAGGAGAGATAAAATATTAGGGACTAACTTATAGCTATAAGCTAAATAAAAGTTAGAAGGGGTAGGAGTAAGAGTAAATATAAGAATATAAATAAACGTATAAAAAGAGGGGCGATAAAGAAGAGAGAGGCTTATAACTCGTTATAATCTAAAAGGAAGATAGTCAGTATATATAGAAATATTATAGCTATGGTAGAGAACTACTAGAACCTATATAAGAGATGCCCGCCTAAGTAAGTAGTAGAAGGGAAGAGAAGAGAGCACTTATAAGCTATAAAATAGTAGAGGGAAAGTATAGGCAGTTAAAGTAGAAAGAAGGGTTAAGGTTTTAAAGTTAGATAAATTAGGAAATAGTAGTTAATCCTAATACTAGGCCCACGTTTCTAGCTAGTGAGAGGACGGCGCTGATAGTGAAATATGAGCACTATACAGGTATGTCTAGAGCTACACTACTAGAGTAGGTTGTATAACAGCGGCTGAGCTATTTGGATCTAGCTGGAAGTATTCTTCGAAAATAGTGAAAGTAGAGTACCTATTGGTATGTGCTGAATATATGGACGGAGAGTAGGCTGCCGCGGTCGCTGGGAGCTGTGATTCTGCCCTAGCTGGGATCGATATCTCTAACCGATCTAACGTATGGGCAAGGCCTAGTTGGACTATAGGCTTTGCTTCCCATTGCTGGAAGCCGTCTACTGATAATGAGGGGTCCGCAGCTAGAGATGTTTTACATTCGTAAGTTGGAGAGACTAGTCTAGCTTGTCGTGTTGCGTGTTGTTGTAACCAAGTGCGGCCCTTGCTAACCGCTTCTGACCAACATCGACTCCAGTCGTTCGCTGCGGGAGTATGCAGCTGTAGTAAGGCTGTTCTTTTCGCGTACGGCGTTTCTGTTGGACGTTGTCGTTTTCGCTTGCTATGCCTGTATCGACATGAGCGTACAACGTAGAAAATACCTGCTGATAGAATAAGAGCGACGGCAATACATCCGACAACGAGGGTAGCAACTAAGATT
>JAJTIZ010000145.1:0-89129 GCA_021365335.1 Phaeosphaeriaceae sp. PMI808 | reverse complement strand
TCTGTCCGCCCTGGTCCTTCAAGCCGATGTCGACCTTGCCGGTCTCGAGCAGGAGCTTGACTACTATGAAAAATTATCTAGTGCCGCTATTATGGGCGGCACAGAACGGATATGAGACAGTAGTCAAGATGCTACTCAGCACAGGCAAGGTCGACATCGACTTGAAGGACCAGGGCGGACAGACGCCGCTATCGTGGGCGGCACGGAACGGACACGAGGCGGTGGTCCAGCTCCTGCGGTCGTACCCAAACGTTCGTCAATGAGCTATTCGCAAACCCAATTAATCCCCTACCCATTACCGTTGTGGAGCGACAACTATTCGGTACATGCTTGCCTTCTGATCCTAAATTCGACTTATGCCTGTCCTTTACCAGTAGTAATTATTGGGTCGCCCCTGACACTAAGTCAACAGAACTGCTGCAGTAATAGTCAGAAAGCAAGGTACAGCTTGAGGAATGCTAGGTAATTATTCACAGACCAGGTTTAGCATCCCAGCAGGCGTGAGGTCAACCGTTTATTACATTTCAACCCTTGCGTGTGTCACAACTAAGCCCCTTGCTGGAGATTTGCAACAACTGAACCCGATTTCGCTAGCGATAGTAGGTAGATTAATTGCAACGCGAAGAGGCCAGTGGGTGCGATAATTCACCTGCGCGCATGCCTCCGCAAGGTAATTGCCATCTATGGCGTGGGTTCTACGTAAATGGAGGATTGCCGGAGACTAAGGAGCGCATCTGAGGTTGGTTGATCTCCATGTCAAAAGTGCGCTTCCCACCAGCGATTTCCTCAGCATTGCAAAAATGACCCGTAAGTTATCTGTTTACCCGCCCTTTATCGCGTGTAGATAGGCCTGCTGACAACGCCCAAGATTCATCGACCCCCGGACGGTAGGTTGACGCCGAAGTGCGAAATCGAGCAATGGGAGCTAAAGACGCCATAGCCAGGCCACCAAACCTCGTCGACGCAGGCAAGCTATTATTGAGAAGATAGTGGTAAAGATGGACAGGCTGTTGTCTACTGGAAGAGAGCGGGAACGGAGCCAACGACAATGGCTGTCGAAGTAGTGCACAGCACCGAGATTGGGAGAGCTTGGTTCAATCAATCGACTATATATCCCCTCCTGAAGCAGGAAGCGAGCGCAGTGTAGAACTAACCTTTGAGGATGGACAGCGCTTCGTCGTACCTCTTGCAGACGGGACTGCCAAATGTCCCACAAAGGTTCGCAGTCTTCCCTACTCAGAACTCGCGTGCTTTTCTGACCTGAATAGCTCCTTAATTACCTCCTATCCCTTATCGTACATCGACAGTGGCGTGTGGATTATCCTGGGCCAACAAGGTACAATACCCCGGATGACGTATATACTCTAGGCCATGAGTATGGATTCCCTAAAGGGCAACGGTTGTAAATGCGCTTCTTGCTGACTCAGAGCTTGAATCCGTACGAAGGATGGTCGGATGGGTATCCTATTTTGCAAATATGTTGCCTAAACAGCCACCCGGTAGCGAGCGAGACATGCTGTTGTCAGGCTATAAGCGTGGCTGCAGCATATATATATGTACTATCCTACTCAAACAATCGACGACATGGATTATTCTTCGTGGCAAGATTCTGCCTTAGGTGGCTGATATATCATTACACAGGCAGCTCCATCCTACGCAGATCTTACGTTTGGAAAAATAAATAAACAAGGTGGGATTCATTATGTACGGAACAAGTCGTACGGTTGGACTTCCTTGAGACTCGTATGTTAAATGAAGTTGTGATAATGCATATCAATGTGCTATGTATCGTCCCTCCTCGCTCGTCCCTCCATCCAGACTCTGTGTTACTGGAGTCTTCGCCGAGTAGATAGTTTATATCGAGTACGAGATCGTCGATATCAAGCTCCGTAGCTGCCCACACATTATAGCGTATCGAGTCAACTTTCCAGACTCGATCATGTTGATGCCAGGGTAGATTGTGGTATATGATTCCACGAATCTCGAAGGGGAGCAACATAAAGAACGACACGAAGGTAGAGACTGCGCGTAGACCAGAGTAGCTTGTAGCTGTGGTTCTAGTACTGCTTTGTGATGATATTACGTGTCGAGATAACTACCTATCAGCGCGTGCTCCTTGTCAGATACGAACCAGCTCGTGCCACCAAATGCCCAGCTTCTCCCACAGTAAGCATTCCATCAATAACTGCGTTTCCGATCTTTTCAAGCACCAGTTCGTGAATGCTCGAAATTCGGTCAACGTCAAGGAGTGGGAGCTCTGGTGGGATGTAGTTTGTTGGGTTGTCCTCGGCGAATCAACGACTTATTAGGTAGACAGGTGTAGTTTTTGCGCTAAAGCTACTAGTACGTCCTCCATTAAGACGCTTTACAAAGACCTCGGTATCTGAAGTAATGCTTACCTTTGGGGTTCACTTCCATAGAGTTATATATACACAACCATTTCAGCACACATTGTGCAAGGGGTGCTGCATATGGGTCTTCAATTCCCCCTGCCCGCCTGGGACATCTTCCTGAGAAGATTGGTCTTTTTCCTCTTCACAGTTCTCTCGCTGCTTTTTAGCATAACCACTGCGGCGCTGAGCTTCCTGGTTGTAGTTGGGACCGAGTATCAGCGCTCGGGAGTTGCAACATTATCTGTGAGTTCTCCCCCATTTAAATCGACCACGGACTTACGTATTGTACAGTGGAGCTTGAGGGAAACTGGAGCCGTAAAGGAGAACTTGACGCAAGTCCTTCAGCAATCCGGTCTTGCCTCATCCTCCGGGCGCGCAACGGGTCGCAGCTTGCCCACGGGGCTTAGACGGAAGGGATTAGATGTATGGATCACGACTAGGTCTAGGGATCATATCCTTTCCGGCATCCCCCGCAATATTACCTTTGGCTACAGTAGCGCCTGCATTTCCTCCCAGGTTAGCACCAGATGCTACACGCTACCATCTAATGAATTGTCTACAGGCCTTGAAGCGCTCTCAGACTATGCTCCAGAGTTATCAGAGCCTGCGCATTCCGTTCAAAGGGCGCTAGAGCATTCAAACCTGGCCAAAATCTCCATTTTGCTCATTGTCGGGGCGTTGTTGTTAGTGGTCTTGTCTCTCGTTGTAAACTTTCTCGTCACAGCTCGTATAGGGGGACCCACTCCTGGGAAACGACTAGAGTTGTTTTTACTAGTCTTTCTCCTTGGCGTGTCTCTTTGCGTGCCCTTGGCGTTGACGGTTGGCCTTTCAACGCGTGCATATGCGAGAGTGGGATCGCTTGGCGTTAGCATTTCGGTCCAGCGCGGACAATTGAGCGAGATCTGCATTGCTCTCTTGGCAAGTGGCATAATTACGGTCCTGATCACATCCATTAATGTTCTTCTCCTATAAAACCGCGCCAGCTGCGAGACTCAATTTGTTGTAACTATAGAGTACTGCAACCTAAAGGGAATATAACGAACGCTGCGACTGCCCTGTGCTTGTTGAAAATAAGAAATCGAGTAAAGTTAAACGAGTGGTGCGTTGATCTACTGGGTCAAGCCATCTACTCCCTCTTGTAGTTAAGGGTGGAACCCGTCAGCGCTTTGTAGAGGTGTATTTGATTGTATTCAGTTTGATCTCCGGTATTCTTTGACGTTACTGCCCAGTTACTAAGGTGTTTTGTATAGGATCTGAGACAAATTCGGCCTCAACTTAGCTCTTAGTGGGTAATGGGAGAAAGTGGAGACGTAAGAAATCCAAATCAAGCAAACTTTTTACGGCAATTCAACATAAATCCGATCTACGAGAGCAGCAGCGGGTTCCATCGGACGTGGTAAGAGGGAAATAACGTCACTCCACCGAAGCGAGACAAATTACAGGTACTTTGAGCTTGAGTCGCATTTACAATGCAACAACGTCTGCTTTTCAAATCCGCTTGCAGCAACAATATCATAGGGCTTCTTAATAATAAGCCGCGCGTTTCGGAATGAAAAATTACCAATCCTACGGTGTGCTTTACGACTTACCAACAAGGGCATCCTATACGATTCGTCAATCTACAATAACGCGCTATTGCTAAATGCAGCTTCAGATGTGACGAATCTGTTCAGTGCCGTGTACTGGATCTAGCTATGGTTGTCAGCAGCTCTCACCACCCGTTTGGCTGCTGGAAATGCCACGTCGCCACCCTTGCTCAGAACTTGAAACTTTGGCGCAAGAGAAAACATCGCCGGCACGAACGATAAGCCGGTACCAGTGATTACATAAGAGTCTTGACAGTGAATCATCGTCAGCATAGGTGGCTGTGCATTTTGGCCAGGTAGAGTCAGCGTCATCTCTGCATAGAAGTAGCGAATGCGACTTCCCCTCAAACGTAAGAGAATGCCAAATGAGCAGCCTTTGAAGAAAGCCAACAAATCGACCGACAGCGCCAACAACATCGCGAGGATTTGTGTCACAGGCTAGTGGTAGAATAAATATATGCTAGAGAACAGGTTACAATATTCTTAGGACTAGGCTCTTATCTCGCTTCGCAGTGGGTGGCATTAGTCCATTACAATCGAGATCTTTCCACTACGCCAACTGCCGTCAACTCCGCGTAGGTGTGGTTACCCAAGTAGCTCCAACAGTGCTGGCCTCTCACGGTCAAGACGCTGAAGTTCAAAGCAATTAGTAGCCACTTGACTTGCCCATCACCTCCACTACTAGCCTGGCGAACTGTGAGGGAAAAAACCAAGTTACATACATGAGGAAAAAGGCTGGTATCGGCTTATTCTGAGACACTCTCCAAGCAGCTGACGGCCGGTCTCGAACATGCATCAATATAGGGCAGCATACGATACCGCCGCCGATACGATTACCTGAGCCCTGAATGGGCTATGAACACTCCTATGCCCGTATGCAGCTGTGCCATATTGGAGACCATTGGATATATGCATGGCCTAAAACACATACGCTGATTGCCTAGTTCGATGACAGCAATTATCACCTGCTGCGTAACTCGTTATTCATGTTCGGCAAACTAGGTGTATTGCTATCGTACCAAATGCGAACACGTAGGTGGATGTCATAGCCGTAGCTACTTCTTGTACCCCAGCTCTTGACCGCATACGCTTGAGGAACGCAGTCAACACGACGCACTTATGCGGGCAGATCTCCGTACCCCGTTGGGAGCAGCCTGTGTTTTTTGACGATGCAATGAAGATCGCTTGCTATTCTTGCGCTGCTGCATTCTCTTCCGATGGCGTGGAATGTCTGGATTGGATCCGGACACCGGTTCTGTCTTTTGCCATGTTTCTGCTTCTCTACCGTATGCAATCTCTATCGTCTGACAGGCCTTCGAAATGAATTGGGACAATTGTGCTTCTAATTTCACCTCCACTGCGGTCTGCACTAGCTGCTCAAGCCCTTTTCGATGTTGTTGTTGTTGTTGTGCCTCCAGTAGCTGGCCTATCTTGCAGTCCAAATCCGTCCCGAGTTCTTTCCCAATAGTTTCAGCTGTTCTTTTTGTGTTTTGATAAAGCTGTTCTTGTCCGTTGAAAGAGTCCCTTACCAACTTGTTGATATCGTCCTTTGCTCGGCAGAACTCCTTGTTCATGCCTCTGCATAGCTCTTGAACCTCCAGAACAATTTTACACAGGCCCTGGCAGGTTGTTTTCAACGCTGCACACTCCTGCTCCAAGGTTCGAATGTGCTGCTCTATCTGTGAGTTCCTGTTTTTTGCATGTACACATACCGACGGCCGGAGTTGCGGGGGTGGCGGAAGTTGCCGTTCCCTGGGATAGCCTATCCCCGATTGGATGAATGGATGGTTCAGGGCGATAGTATGTGCCATTATGCAAATAATTCTGCTGGCACTCGAATACGGTCAGACCAACTATATAGTCTGCATTCCGTAGCCCCTGCTTGGGCGCTCTTGTTATTTTGTGTAATTCTATTATTATTGACACCTCTAAATTATGGGGCCTATTTCTGACGGAAACATCCTAACAGTAATTCACATTGGAGGATGATCCAATAGCTCAGCAGTTTAGTGGCAGTAATTACAAAAGTAGCGCTAAAGATAATTCAACCGAACGCTACTATCCCGTGCCGAATAAGCCGTGACCCCCTTGTTGTAAACAGGGTTGCTGAACCAATAGGGCATATTCGGCATGGATTGGCTACACTTTTCTATTGGCGTATTACGCAAGGCCATATTGCAACAAACGAAGGGATAACACCCTACGCCTGGGTTGTCAAAATGATTATTATGTAGAACTTTACGGATACATCGGAGGAACCCCGTATTGAGCACTTGTCACATTCATCAAATGTTCTTGCCATTCTGGTATGTAGGGAGAGTGCACCCGCATACGTCTGCTGACCTGAGTAGCGCTACCTGCGAGAAGCAGATGGCTAACCCTAATGAGCTAGCGCTTTACTGCTCAGAGAGGTACTTTGTTCGGGCTCCTGTGGTGACCTGCGTGCTAATTTGTCGCCAGCTGCAAAAGGCGAGATGCCGGTGCATCTCAGTCCGGATCCCGAGTTCGCCATGCAAATCGCAGCCCAGGTTGAGAATAGGATGCGGCCAGGATTATATAGGGACGTTGCTAGACTATCTACGTAGTATACGAAATTGAAAAGAGCTGGCTGAAAAGATGAGCTATATATTAATGTTTGTGGCAACCCTGGCAGGCTACTATCCCTACCTGCATAGAATTCTTTCTGTTTTCGCTCGAGTAGCGGATTCCACCACGTGAGATGGACTGTGAGCTGGCCGTCCCTCACCTCAACACAATACGAGCCACTTACAATTTTCTGCTGAATATCGCTATATTGTTCCACATACATTCGGGCGCGATTGCCTTTGGCCAGCGCAACCGCAAAATGATACTTGGCTTCTGGAGGCATTTGGTCCATCTCGTCTAACTGTAGCTAGCAGCCATAGTGGTGGGCGGCAATATGTCGCTGTGTCTGTTCGTGGTGTAATGCTAAGAGAATCTAATCGAAAAGCTCGAGAAGTACTTTAGTTGGTGGCTTTATTCATCATCATCTGGGGCGTGTGTGCAGTGTGAAAAATGGACGGATGGACCGGCCGATCCAGATCCAAAACGCCACTCGGACGGATTCGGACGGATCGCTGGATCTAATCCACTTCGATCCATGGGGGCGCTCAAGGCTTAAGCCACTGAATATCTGATTAAAATTGTGAGGGTCTATCTAAAGTTTGCGCCTCTAATTTGTATGAAATTGCTGTCTTCCTAATATCAATAATCTTTGCCTTATCCCAGGAGTGTAAACACTGAGCAGCTTGTATTGTGCTCTGCTCAAGATGATTGCGGCGCTTCGTTATCATAAGGCCAAGCCGGCTGAACACTCGCTCAGGCTCATCGCTCATCGCTGGTATTGAGAGCATGTCGAAAGCCATTTGAGCAAGATGAGGATACTCAGTGGCTCCAATAGTACGCCACCAATGCAGTGGATTTTTAGTGTCAACTTGCGCTTGGTTGTTATAACGATCGAACTCATCTATAGCAACTACTTTGCGAGATTGGCTTCGAGCTTTAGCCAAACCCCTCATGCGGTATGCCTCCATCGTATTTAGTTCTCGGTTAGGCTTCTTCAGCGGTGAGATAGCCTCTGAGACTGGTTGTTGCTTATAGACAGAGTTCCACAGTGATTTGACTGCTCTTCTGCCAGTAGTAATCCAGGACTTGTTGTTTGCCCACTGAGACTCGACGAACTTCCAGGTATAGCTAGGATGTAGCACAGTTGCTGCCAGGTATGCAGGTGAGTCACCGAGCTTTGCATAGTACTCCTCGGCCTTATCAAGCGCAAGTTTGATCTGGGTGGCAAAATGCCATTGTCCTTCAGAGGTAGCTGGCGGGGCATGCTTATAGCGTTCGTACGTGGCCGTGAACTCCTCAACGATACATTCAAGGTCCACCTGAACATTACTGAGTCCACAGGATTTACCATCACCTGGTTGGCCTTGGAGGTCCATTGTAGCACTCCAGCATGGCTCGAGCAGTTTTACGTACTGTGCCAAGATATCCCAGTCTTCTGCCTCAAGCGTGTCTCTCAGGATAGCATTCTGTAGAGCATCTTCATCTTCAGCCCAGCATCTTCCTCTAGTCTTCTCCTTTCTAGCCCGTTCTCGCTCAGATGCAATAAATTCGCCAAAAGGGGCTCGGAGCTTCAGGAGTGTCAGAATCTCATCGTATACACTGTTCCAGCGAGTGTCGTTGCTTCGGTGAAGCTCGCGCGTCTTGATTGTATGCCATTCATTTGGATCCACGATAGTTTTGAAGTACTCAAGTTGAGCTGTATGCCACCGGTTTCGCCTCTGAGGACTTGCATACGTCCAGACAATAAGATTATGAGCTCTGCCTACTGGTCCAGTTTTTCTCCACTGCCTCAATTCTTCCTTCAAGTTCGCCGGTACTGAGTCGTCGAGCTCGAAGAGATTCTCGTCAAAGCCGAACAAGAGATGGCGAGCGATCAGGTTAATAATATGGCCTGCACAGCGCAGGCGACGCTCATTTGGATCGAAATTAAACTCGTCTGCTATGAACTGCATCGCCGTATCGTTATTCGAAGCGTTGTCTAAAACGAAGAACCCTAGTTTGTCTTGGATGCCGAAATCCTTGATCACCCGGATAACCTGCTCTGCAACCTCTGCACCTGCATGGGAGCCAGATTGCTCAGGTGTTGCGAGAAGGATAGATTGGGACTCAAACTTTATATTAATAAAGTGAGCAACAATGCCGTTTAGGGAGATATAATTGCCAGATGTCCAGAGGTCAAAAGAGATATGAATCTTGCTAATAGCATTCTGCAGCTCTTTTCTGACTACTGCCTTATGAAGTCCATATCCTTTCAGAATCCAGTGCCTTACAGTTGGTCCGCAGGGCATTGCATCTCTTGCACGCGGTGAGAGATAAGTGACAAACTCGCGGAAAGGTTCACTGTCAACTTGCCGAAATGATACGTTATCGTAGACAATCCACCGAATAAGAAGCTTCTGAAAAGTACCCTCATCAAACGCTAATGCTAAATTATTCAGGATTGCTTGCTCACGAGGCTCATCAGCATTCAAGCCTGCTGGTACTGGCGTACCCTTCCGCTCGAACAGTACAATTTCCTTCTCTTTATTAAAGGTTTCGCCATGGACTTGGCGGATGTGTTTGGTTACATTCGCACTTCCACGCTCAATATTGTAGTGGTGCCTAGGACCTACACCTTCAGTATTGTGGCAGCGAAGACATAACCACCAACGATTCGAAGATTTAGTATCTTCAGTCGGTACACCAACTTTCCAGATGCCTGAGCTGAGCTTGCCTGTAAGTTGTGTAATAGGAATGCTGAACCCAGGTAGTCGCCCCCAGTCGACTGAGTCGTAGTTGAACCGGGATTTTTCAAGTAGAGTATCCTCGCCAGCTCGCGCTTTATTACTCCATTCTGACTCAAATGTAAGCTCGTCCGTAGGAGTTGATATATTGGAGGCAATACAGGAAGTACTAGTGAGTGATGGTGATGATGGCTCTACTGATTGTATAGATAGAGGCGCCATTATAGGGGGTTGATGATTGTACAATTCTGAAGCTTGTCTGTTGCACAGTGGTGCTTAAGGATAGATTGAGGAACTGAGTGTATTGAATAGCTATGAAAGAGGGGAGCTATATATATGTTACTGAAAAGGAGAGTGTAGGGATATCCCTTGAGGATAACCCCTAGTAACATTGTCTCTTATAGTACAATCGTGATAAAAAGTCTGGCTATACCCTCGCGCTCGGGCCACACCCACCACTTTTGATCACCACTTCAGCGAGCTACAACTCGCTGCAACTACGCCCAAATAATTATTTGAGAGTACTAAAATAGTCGCATTATATCTAATATTTAGTCTGGTAGCCTTTAGCAGCTTTGCAGGCCGCAAGGCGGTCCGGCATGGACAAAATCAGCTTCTTGATAAGAGAGTCAGGTATAGCAGCCCATGCCTCCTTCAAGCCAGCCTCAAAGCGCCTCCACTCCTCCTCTGTGCTACCCATTGTATCAAACTCAGGGTGGAGCTTATGGAGCATCCTTTTGAGTGCTAACCATACATGTTCTATAGGGTTGAGGTCGGGAGAATAGGGTGACCAGTCAAGTATAGGAACGTCGTGAACCTCTAGCCAATCCAACGAGCGTTGAGCATTATGAATAGGTGAGTTATCCTGCATAAATAGATCCCCACGATTGTATACGGGGCGGAGGCCTTTACGGAGCGCTTTTATATAGCTCCACGAGGTATAGCCTCCACCTAGGCTTCGTGGATCGCGAGTCATGATGATGAGAGGACTGCGTCTAACCTCACCCTCCTCTGTCAACCAAATAGCTCCCCAAACCATACGAGCAGGCTGGCGGCCAGTAGCTACCTCCTCTACCATCTCGTGACTCCATTTTTGTGAGGGGAGGCGCCATACCCATTCTGTGTTGTGGCCAGAACCGCGAGCAACGCTACACTCATCACTAAAAATAAGAGTCTCCTTCTCCCACTTCCACTCAGACAACCGCTCGACAAGTTGTAGGCGTAATTTAGCTGTATCCTTATTAATTAGAGGTCTGCGCTTCGCTCGAAACTTATGGAGACCCTCTGCAGCTAATACGTTACGCACTGTGTGGCGAGAAACAGTAGGTTGAGTAGCCTCATCGTCCAATAGTCCCGCCTCTTTCATGAGTGGAAGGTACTCAATTTTTGGGTATTTTTTAACGATCCGCTCTAGCCGTCGAATAGCTCGTTCAGTTAGAATATGAGGGCGCCCTATCCGAGGGCGGCTCGTAGTTTTGTGGGTGGTTTTGCAACGCTGTTTCGTTCGGTTGACAGCGCTCAGTGAACAGTCGAGCCTATCAGCTACTTTGCTAGCTGCTGCACCCTCATCTAACATGCCCATACAATAATTACGCTGCGCATCTGATAATTCACCTCCGCGCTTTCGATTGCCCGAAATTTCTGTACCAAAATACCTCATTTTGATGGAGTTATATAGAGTTAAAAAATAGGTAGCTCTTTGGTGTTCATGAAGTTGTGGGGTGGCACGTGCGGGGTATAGCCAGACTTTTTATCACGATTGTAGAATACCGCTGATAATTGTTGTTAGCCAGAGATATAACACTTGTAAATATTATAGAGAAGATATAAAATTAGAACTATTATAGAGGCGTAAAGCTATGACAACTTCATTCAGGGGAGTCGCTAAATGAGGATATAGATAGCGATGGCTTGCGCCACTATACCCCAGTGGATCAGAATGGACGGATTATCCAATCCACGCTAGATCCGGATCAACGCCACTTTGGACGGATTCGGACGGATCGGTGTTTTCCGATCCGTCCATTTTTCACACTGCGTGTGTGAGTGGCCGCTTTGACATGTCAACAAGCGACAATTTTCTTGCCTGATCGTACGTGACGCGAATCATGGCAGATGATAACAAATCGACTAGCAATGCCTCGTGGTGTGAACTGATTGGGGTTATGTAGAATTTCACCTTTGTCTTCTGCGGGATGAGGGCCACAAAGACCGTTCTTTCCCCGACCTCTGCTGGCCATGCCCTGTCCGGCCTCTCATCCAAGACAACAACTACCTCTTTCTTGACTGTGGGATCCATCATCTTCACCATGCGGCAGTTCTTCGCCATGCGGCAGTCCTTATCCTTACGGCCAGGTGTCCCGGCCAGCGAGGGCGCCTTGAATTTCGCCCTGAAAATGGTTCCGATGCACAATTCGCCAAATGCCTTTCTAGGTCAGTTAGATGGGAATATAGACAACATCTCCGACATCACCTACATCGGGAGCTTTTGCAGACGGCTCATAGCAACGTGGGGCGGTTCACCCTAGACGCAACATCATAGAACTGCCCTAACACTTTGGCTAGGTCTTTAAAGACCTGAGCTAGGAACCGGAGCATACGTTTGAAGGGTGCCTTAGTCAGCCTCCAATCAGGCTTCGGAACAGCCTTTACCTAAGGGCCTGAAGTATAGTGACCTTTATGAAGCCAGCTGAAGTGGTTGTATCATGTGCTTAGGAAGATGTAAGAAAGCGAGCACTGACTGTCATTCGCGGGCCCTGGCCATTAGCCTCTCCCACTTCGGCCCATTTTGGCCTGTGAGATAATTACGCATGCGGACCGCAAGTCGACGGGCTGTTTTTATTGTCTCTTGCTGAAGCCAACAGACGATAGGGCGGCTGACGCTCCTACATCATGCCATATCCAACGGGCCCAATCGTAGTTCCACCTAGCGGCTCTTTTGACGGAGACGACGGCGCCTGGTCGACCTTCCTCATCAACATTGGTGACGATGGCAGTGGAAGAATAGGGCAGAGCTTCAAAGCTCTTGTCTCGACTTCGCGCTCAGTCACGCTTTTGCCACTGCAGACTGACTGGTGCAGTGTTTCATCCTGCGCTGAACGACGCGGCATTTTCCCCTACAACAGCAGGCAGAGCTATGGATACCAAACGAATGTGTCCAGTCAGTACCGCGATCTAGGACTGTTTGGTCTACAACCGCAGCCGTACTTTGGACAAAAGCCAGCGAGTGGCCGTTACGGGCTGGACTCCATAGGAATCGGGCTGGCGTCAGCAGACAGCCCCGTCCTTGTGCGTCAGCTTGTCGCTGGGCACGTTTCCATGGAACCGTTCTTGAGCAGTTTTGGGCTCTCAGCAAACCTTTTAGACATAGGGTCTGGGGGAATAAGTTCATATATTACGAACCTCCATGCGTCGAGGGCGATTGCAAGCCTTGCGTATAGCTACACGGCAGGAGCAAGGTATCGTACGTATCCTAGGAACGCTTAGCGTGGCTGCTTGCTGATTCTTGATTCTTTCGCAGGCGAAAAAGGAGTCCTGGGAAGTTTGATACTAGGCGGATATGACAAGAGCCGCTGTTCTAGGGGGGTGTCTATGGCCATGCCCGGGCCGGCCAATTCATCGCTGGTTGTGGGCGTACAATCGATTACGATTGCATCCGAAGCGCGCGCGGGAGTCAGCATTACCTCTGCAACCTCTGGCATCCCTGGTTTCTTTGCGGTCATCGACTCTTCTCTTCCTGAGCTGTGGCTCCCGAGAGCCGTTTGTGATGCTTTGGAAGCATTCTTTGCACTTACATACGACCCTGCAACTGGCTTCTATCTGGTCAACGATACGACCCTTGGGCTGAACAAACAGCAGAATGCCACAATATCGATACAGATTGGCGAGGACACACGGGCAAGCGTGAACTCTGTGAGCATCGACTTGCCATACGATGCGTTCGATCTTAGCGGGTCCTATCCAGCCCTTCCGAATTCCACCCGCTACTTCCCCATCCGCCGTGCTAACAATGGAATAAACATCATCGGCCGCACCTTTCTTCAAGAGTCCATGCTTATCGTAGACTACGAGCGTAGGAATTTCACAATCGCGCAGGCCCGATCCTCCAGCCCATTACCGCAACCGCAGATCGTTACAATCTTAGGACCGAAAAGCTCGATTTCCCACACAAACAAGGTCAAGCCCCTCGCTGTGGCCTTACCAGTCGTCATCGTTATATTTAGTGTCGCTCTTCTGGCCGTTGCGTGGCACTTTTACTCCCGCGCTGCGAAGCATCATTTGAACAAGCATTCCAACACTACGCAGTCAAATTTGGCTCAAGAGATAGCCTCTGCACCTATATCCGAACTCCAATCCCCCCTGTCGCCACTTGGTAAGTGGGCCGACATCGAGAGGGGAGGGTGCCTCGTCGAACTCCCAGCAAACCAACCGTAAATCGCTAATTATGTAACAAATTCAAATACATGAAGATGAAATCACCATTCCAGAAGTGCACGTTTACCAGTAGTCACTTGATTCGCTACTGATTGTGGTTTCTGCTCCTTTATTCATTCCACGAATGGTCAGAAAAAAGGGACTCTCAACCTTGCCGATATGCATTTGCGAACTAATTGCCCAAAGTTGTTTCAACCACCAAATGCTACATCAAATCGCACCTTTATAGCACAAAATACATCCAAACTCTACTTCATCTACGTAGGAGATACTCCACCGCCAGGTTCACGCAATGGTGAATCCCATTGTCAGTCTTCATCAACGCTTCCCGTGCATCTGATGGCGTGAATCCCATGGCGACGATTTGAAACATCGCTTCATCAGCAGGATCGACGACATACCACGGGCATTCCTCTGATTTGAAATGTGTTTGTGATTCCGGAACGAAGCTCAGCTGAGATTGTATAAACACCGGAACGCACTCGTCTGGTGTTACGTAATGCTGCGCCATGACCCAGCGAAGGCTCGCTGTTGGGGCCTTCACGGCACTGTCCTTTACTATGCGTCTTTGATAGATGGTTGCGAATGGTGACTGAGGTACTTTTAGATTGAAATAGTTATTTGAGATTCATACTGCAAAATCGACAAGATCTCGGTTAATTGGGTATTCTGTTGGTCTGGCTAGCTCTAAATAGATCAAGGCATGCGTCAATCAGTAATGACGCTCAGGTAAACCACCCATTATGTCAGTGAATACTAGGCCAGGTCAAATAAGCTTAGTGGAGTGGTCGTCTTACTGGCGTGCATTTTGAGAGGGAGGGGTATGGGGCAAGAACAACACTCATGGACAAAATACTTGGTGTGCAAGAACAACGGAAACGTTATGTACACTCTGCCGAAGTTGAAGCCGTATCATTGATGAAGTGGCAATTTGGTGAAACTATAGCTTTTCACCCAATTCAAGTCCCTCCATTCGAACATATAATGTGGATACGTTGTTCCCTTACGGAAGGCACGAGTTCAACCACATGATGACCTTATTGGATCTATCAGCCTTTATCTCCGCAAGGAGCCTCTCTCTGCCTTTATCTATTGTGTCCTTTCTAACACGGCGTTTAACGGCGGCTCGCTTTTTTTCTACTCCTTTGTTGGTGTGTTTGGGTGTTGATGGTCCGTATCGTGGTGTTTTTAGCTTCAAGTCTAGATCTGTGGCCATCAGCATCCATTCCTGGGCGTTCATTAGGGTACTCTACCAGGTGTTTGTCCCTCCTCGCAAACGAGCGACGAAATATAGAAGGCCGTATTAGCATCCTTGATGGGCGTGTCCATTGTGGTTATGTCTAGGCACTTGTGCGGTGCTTAAAGCCGTATTATAGAATTGTAACGGCGCCGAGTCACTGGATGACTCAAGTGCATCTAGCGCCGGGCCCCCTATTCCGACTAAGTGTCCTGAAACACCGCCGCTCACGTGCCAGTCCAATCTGAGAGTGATAGATACTACCCCAACACAGTAAAAGTAGCTAGCCTTGTAAGGCTTAGGAAATGCAAGGCCATGTGCCGTAATCCGCAAGACGCAGACTAGTATTGGATGCGTGACCAACGTCTTACTTATAAGCATGTAAGGCTGCCTTCGTAACGTTACCTAGGTAGTCGTGAAAAGCATCTCGTAACGCAAAGATTTACCCAAATCGCTCTTTACGGCCCTCTAATCCCGCCAGGCAAACCTATCCAGCTTCGCTTATTATATGATCAGTAGAAAGATATAAAGTCTCGTCCCTTGAACGAGATTATTGGCAGCCCTACGTAGTAATGAAGTCTACAAATTCTCGAGTTTCAAAATAAAAGGGTCAAGGAGTCCACCTTAACACATACTTTGTGCCTTTTAGTCAGGCTAGCTCTTCTTACGGGTAGAATTAGTGTAGATATCCTCTAGCCTCACCACCTGCCTATCTTGCATGTCATTTCTCTAGCACCGCAAATACCGCAATGCAAAGCTGTCTAGGTAGCGTATAGAACTACAGTCACGGTTATCCGCACCCAAGTAACGAGGGAACATGTATAGGAGCTTGCCTCAAACAATCACATAAGCAGTAATACGACACGCGGAAGCAGACTTTAAGTCCAGATTTATTGCGTATATCGAATAAGAGATAAGCGAAAGCTAGAGCTTGTTTAGTACATAATTTGCACCAAGACTCAGCCCTCGCCCTTCTGCTGGATACACCAGTGTTCTAACTCTAGGCTGTTTGCTTTATTTCAAAGCTAAATGATTGGGGCAACCAAGCGGTCGCTGGATTACTATATTTTCAGAATCCTCAGACTATGCCCTGCGTGATTTCTAGGCTCCCTTTCTCACAAACTGGAAGGGAGAAACAAATCTAGGAAATTGTAGTAAGGCCGAATAGATGCCGCATAAATTCCCTGCTCCACCGATTTCGTTTATCATTCTTCCCTTTGGTACGTTGTTTGGCGCACTAGGCTAGGTACTCTCCAACTGATAGGTTAGCGCCTCCACCTGTATTGTTACGGACACTGTTGATGACTGGGATACCGCGCCAGTCACGCTACCCTTGGTAGGACTCCAGGAGACACGCGACCAGGGTCTCCCAGGGAAGTAACCGAGGCGTGTAATTGCATGGCCCGCGCTTACCGATAAGAACGTTACCCATGCACTGTCTGGCGTAGACTGTAGTTCGCAGTGCTCTCGCTAATGTGCACCCTGGGCCTGGAACCGTCATTAATATACTGCTTCGCTTTGCTCCTGCGGCTGGGACGTCCAAGTAATATGCTGCTGTTTGAGGTGTGCTTCAACAACTAAACAGAGGCTGGAGAAGGAGCTCCCTAGCAGCACGCTGAAGTCCCGCCGTGTCCGCTTTACTCGCGCTGGAGTAGTGAATAGCAGTGCCTAGCCTAGCCGTTGACTCTGACTATCCTTCACCCAAGGGTGGATGCCAAGAACTATGTACCTAGGAAGTAACGTAGCCAGCAAAAGACACGCCACCGGGCAGATCGAAGCCTCGCCAATGCAAAACTGCACTGGGCACAGATCTTTCCACATCTATGGAAGCGCGGGCACAAGTTGGGAAGCAAGATTTCCGAGGCCACCGATCAAGCCCTTCACCTTGCCGGAGGTCGACCTTCTGGCTTCCGCTGAATGCCCATGTAATTGTGCGTGAGCCCCACTTAAGTATTACACCAACGACTTGACTGCAACAAAGGTTGCTGCGTAGACGCCGAGGTACACACCCTTGTGGTGAGGTTCGTTGCCCCGTGTATAAGTGTATACCGCCGGCATGCGGCTTCTGGATCACGGTTTTTGGCGGATACCACCCGATGGATGATAAGATCAGTAAAAGGCGCGCGAACAATAAGAAATCGCAACAGACTTATAGGTGGAGAAAGAGTTTGGGCTACCAGCCACAGAGCAATGGCAGGCCTGGCCGACCACCGTTGCCCGGAACATGGCCTCAGGGTGGTGAGTTGGCAATGCTACCAAGCGAATGAACCAGAGCCTGACGATACAAAGAACCACTGCTGGACCTGGGCCAGCCGCATGAGAGTCTGCCGGTCCATTCGGGTGATGGGCTCACGGTAGACGAGGAGGATGCTCCCCAAGTTGTCCAGTTTTCGCCGGGGGAGTACTCATCAGTCCGAGCCAATGAGCAAAACACACCTCCAGGAGAAGAGCACAATACACTGGATACCCTTGCCGGTATATTCGATGGTCAAACGACGATTGAAAACGAGCATAGGGAGTGTATGGAAGAGTATTATCCTTGCCATGAAGAAGGAATGCCTGACAAGCATAACGTATGCACCACTCCGCCGATGGACGATCAACGGTGCCATTACGAAGCACACGGCCTACGCGGCCTTCCACAGCCCTCTCTTTTTCCTGCAGGCCCAGCGCCCTTCAACATATGGACTAGACCAGAGGACGTATGCGGCTATGAAGCATTCCACCCAAACGCGGGCCACGCAGAAGCTTACCGCGCAAAGCCACGTAGGTCCATATCCTCACCGGGGGCCACCAACTATGTCACTACATCACATCATGGCCCTCCGACACCGCCGTATTCGTCTTTCGAACACAGTTGCCGACCCGCGCTGCAGCACAGCCAATGCTGCTCCAGCATCACCGATGCCAACGAGGACTATCATAGAAGAGCCATGATGCTTAGCAGTCCGTTTCAGGTGCCAGCTAACTTCCCTGTCGCTGTGATCTATGTTCCGGTCAAGTTCCAGTCTCAGACCTGTCGCTCGCGAGGGCCCCATCTCCCATCTGCATCATTAGGCTCGTTTCCTGCCTACTGGCGTGCGTGACTGGGTCCTGATAGCAAACTCGATGCCTGCCCTGGGCCTCTCAGCTGCGATGCACAGACTTATAAGTTTGGAGAAGAGTCGGCTGTGAAAATTCCACACTGTGCCCTATTTGTCGTACCTACGACACTCACAGCGACAAGTCCTAGTTACCCCTACAAAGCAGTCATCGAATAGTCACATCGGAGCATTCGACGCCTGCCAAGACAACGGAACACCAATAATTGTTGATCCATGCAACGAGGCTATGGTTACTTTGTTTGTCGACGTGTTATGCTCCAATGATTCTGCAGGGGAGATGATACATGCCAAGTTCTAACTACCGAAGATGGATGCCATTGCACGATCTGTGGGAAGCGTGGTTAAGCGTTACGTAAGGTGTAGATAGGAACTCATTTTACCAATAAAGTGCAATCCAAGGCTGTGGTTGTTTGTGTGCTCCATACGCGATGTGGTGAACGGTTAGCCATGGCAAGTCCTGCAAACCTTGGTCTATCAATTACCGGCGCGGCAACACTAGCCGGCTCTAATTATTATGCCAGGGGAACACAGCCCTGGCTCGGGCCTATCCCCTCGGTCGAACTGTCGTTCGGCGTAAATCTACAAGCGCGACGCTACGTACTGTAGTTTTCGCGGCACAGCTCGTTTTTGACCTGGGACGTCGACCGTAGGTGTGCATGGCCAACGGGTACGGAGACTCGGCTATTAATGGCTGTGAATCCCGTCTGGCGATGCACCCGGCCCATGCCTAACGAGGCATCGTTTCATTGCGCTGGTGGGGTTGCTTGGACAGATGTAGAACTACCTAGATGCGATACGTACTCTAGCCTGTAACACAATTATGGGCAGCCGAGGCGTGAAGATGATGCGACGTCCTGATCGGTAAGCGCGGACCATACAAATTACACGCCGCGGCTAACTAATGTCCGCGCAAGCGGTCATGTGCTCCAAAAATGATGCGGGCTGTTTCTATACCCCTGTGGTTCAATGCAAGGCGGCTTTTTTGCCAACATCAACCTAGTCCGGCAGGTGTCAGTTGCCGCCGAGCCCATCCATTTCCAGCCATGTATTACTTACCTAGACTGGAATTACTTACCTGGACTGAAGCTAGCGTCGCTCTAGTCACCCGTTAGCATAGGATATGTACCGGTAGGCTGGTAGTATTCCCGTCTGAGCCACGGCCAGACGCCCATGGATAATTTGGGGACTAACGTCAGTCGCCTTGCGCAGACTCTCGTGCGGCTGTTGTCTGCCGCGGGGAGCTCCCATTATTTTGCACCTGGTCCAGAGTTGCATGCGCCCAACCCGCCACTGCCGCCACCAAGGACTGGTAATTTGCCTCGTCTTCTACAGCAGACCTTCCATCCTTCCACCAGCCCGGTGGGCCAGACAGCAGCGGCTCGTGAAGTCGAAGAGTGAAGCTCTGAACAGGATTCTGGGTCGCAGGTGGTAGCTTGCGACTGTTGGCAGAACCTAGGGAACTTCTATATTTTTGCGCAGACATGTTGTCGCATTGCTTCTGTCGGGCCTAGTGCATCGCATATAGAGTCCTATATGGCGGGATTTACTACTAATACTGACACTAGCACAGGCAAACGGGTTTGTGACTGGTGATTATTTTTCCACGATCGGTAACGTCAGTAGTTTGTGCGTAAGTAATTACAGAGACATCACCGAGTCTATCGGGTACTCTGGCCTGGCCCACAATAAAGCCGAATAAGCGCTGTAACCTCCTGCCGAGCTACCTAGGCCGTGCACGCAGTATACGGCTGTACAGCACCGAGTACTGCCTGCCGTCCTCAATGGCTTGCAGCCTCATATCTAGGTAATTAATAGTCGTGTATAAGCAATGGCTACCGGTATGGGCTTCAATAGAAACGCTTGTGTAATGTAATTGTCCATGCAGAGGAGTATTACATCAACCAAACCCCACGAGTTGGCCAAGATAACTGCCCTGCAAGCTACTCTAAGCCAAAAGCATGAGGCCTAGGTTCCTAGCGTAATACAGCTCGTTGTGTTTCTGTCACGACGATCCGACTACGCCGCAGAGCTGCATCGCACCCATGGTCTTCGCCAACCTTGCCCCTGTTTGCATTCGCTCAGAGACGCGAGCATTTCGATAGATAGATGGAACTTTTGTTAGTACAACTCACCGATAGCATCTGAATCTCGGACTCAGCTGTGCCGGCATGGTTTTGCTACTATATTAAACGATCTTTGCCCTGCCAAGTTCTCACCTCAACCTGCGACACATCTCTGCGTCACTGCCAAATACCTCTGCAGCTCTTAGGATTTCATCTCTTACCCCTTCCGCAGGAGGTTTGTACAAACATCATTCCCGCCGAAGGCATTCGATATTTAGAGGGCAAATTCTAATTGCTGTGATGTAGAAAAAGGTCTCACGTATGTATGGACTCCTCGGCACCTCCCGAATCAATCTTTCATGCCGATGGCTCGTCCCAGAGCCTCACGCGCATAGGTTGGCAACTCTTGAATGACAACGAAGGTGGTCTACAAGATGGAATCGACAAATATTATCGTCAGATATCTTACGGCCAAATCTGCCCTGAGGAACAAATAACAGGGATCTCCCATGCGCATTGGGACTTCCCAATGTCTGCTGATCCTTACAATGGGATGCCCTGGCCAATACCTCACAACGGAGACTATATGGTCGAACATCCTAGTTCCATAACCAGCCCAGGGTTCACATTGCAACAACGGTCCGCAGAGATCAAATCCGATAGCTTGCAGGTTTCTATGTGCGATGGAACGAGTAGCTACGGAAGTCCATCGTTCGCTTCACACAGCCCCCACCAGCCTTCCCACTCAACGCCAGTCCAGTCTCTAGACACGGAGACTACATCAAACAGGAATGACCTCGAGTACGAAGACAGTGACTCGGGCAACGCAAATCATAATGAGTCGACAATGAAACCCAACCCCAAGATCGAAGATTGGTCGATCACCGTCGACGCCTTTGTTCAGTCCACGGTAGGTCACTATGTTTGCCCTCTTAGTGACGTTTATGGTGACCCCTGCCACCGTTTTTCCAGGCCAGAACATCTCCGCCGCCATATGAATACTGTGCATGGGGATGAACAAAACCATATTTGCAAAGTACCTGAATGTAAGAGGGCTTTTTCGCGTGGCGACAATCTTAAAGATCATTACTGGACCCATCTCAAAAGAGGGAGCCGGCGTGGAAAAAATAAGAAGATGAGTTTGAAAGAACTGGGGGAGGTTCTGGGACGCGAGGAAAAGCAACTGCTAGAGAGGCTAGGGCGGAGATTAAGCGATGAGGGCTCTTTCAACTCGCGTACTAGAAAGCATCGGAGCACTCTCGGTAGACGATGATCTCAGAAGATACAATTCATAGGACGAGTCTATACGGTTCTGTGTTTTTTTTTTGGGGCTATTCGCCCCTCGCCACTTATCTGTCAATTGGTCAGTCAATACTTGGAAACCTCATTCGTGATGCCTCTATCTCTGTAATCGACCATTATCGCCTACAAAATGTACAATATAGCCTCCCTTCTGTGTGCGGAACCATTCCGGGCTCCCAGGCTCCATAATTCTAGCTAGTAATTCAAGCGGGCGGCAGGGGTCCAGAACGATGGCGCCACGATCGATCCACATGATCCACTGTATGCGCTCGTTGATCGGCCTTAGCATAGCAACGTTCGGTAGAAATGCGATCTTATTCCACGCGCTACCGGCGAGCTGCTCGTTAAGGTGCCATGCGCTGCGCTGGTAAACAATTTGAAACTGGGTCGTACGTTGGTATGTCTCTGCAGGGCGTCCAGTTGTGATCAACAGCTACTTATTGCTCCTTTTCACTCTGAAAATGAGGCCTACACTATATTATACCTCATACTATGAGGACCTCGACGTCATGTTCGATTTCAAATTATGATCCCAGACCTAGTGTTTGGAACCTGGCTATAGTAGGACTCAAACTCGCACACTCTATATAGTTGCCCTAGCAACCCAGGCAACCTACCTGTTTAGGTGACTCAGAACCTAAACAGTGGATGTACGCGCTCGCGATCCGAGCGCTCAACACTATATAGAGCTCTCTCCGCTGTAGATATCTAATCCATGCTTTTTCTCTACACGTAACCAACTGCAGTTGTGAAGCTTCACCCATACGCCAAGTCGTATCAACACTGATCAGTGGTTGAAAAACCACAGATTAGCTAGATAGATCTAAGGCACGGCTTTTGATGACTCTCTCCCCTACCAAGGCCCAGAGAATCTGAAGATAGCGCGAAGTACAGCTCGCCCGCCAGGCTCATCCGCCTTTCTGATAGAGCTGAAAGATTCGTATTACAAGCCTCCCCTACCAAGGCCCAGGCAAGTGATCCGTCTGCGTCAACTACGCAATACCTACAGGGACCTACAGCACCTGTACCCATCAACCCACGCGCGACTCGAAAACATGTCGCAATACAAGGAAATCCGGAGCCGCCCATGGTTCAACAGCGTGTACAAGGACCAGTACACTGAGGAGGAATATATCCCTAACGAAAACAACCTCAACGTTGACCACCTGAATACATACACAATCGACTGGATAATGACGATCGAGGAGAATGGAACATTTGACTACTTCCTCCTCATGGACTTCAAGGATTACTTTAACGGCTGGACACAAGAGCTGTTCAGTAGCATTGATCCCAAGATCCGCAAGGCAATCAAAGAGCTGTTCCGCTCACAAGGAATCTATATGGCTACTAACCAGCGCGACGCGACAATCCCAGAGCAACTCGTCAGCCTCTTGGATATGGACGACTGCCCGATCTGGCCACAAAAAGACCTCGCGGTGGCCATGCTGGTGCCTACCTTCAAGTGCCTACAAATGACATCACGGTCAGGCACTCCGTCAGCAACGAGCGCAAGAGGAACGACGCCTCTACCAGCAACCACTCTCCAGCAGTCAGGCACTCGCGCACTCACAGATCTCGCCAAGTTATATAATAACGATATGAAGTTTACCGGGGACCTACACGACGTCCTCAACATCAAACTCAACATCTTCTATGATACCTGCCAGAAGGTTGGCATTACTGAGGACAAATACGACACCGCCTTTGCCACCATGCTGCTAGGCAAAGCGCAGTCCTTCTACTACCAACACCTTGCCCAGAAGAACATGCCGTTCCCTATCATGATTGAGAGGATGAGAGCGTATTTCCACACGCCAGAGAATCACCAACTCTTCCTACATGAGTGGAGAACAACCATGCTCAAAGATATCGTCGCCAGCAACCCAGATAAGACGATGTCGCAGTGTCTGGAGATAGTGATCGAGCAACTACAACGTACCTATCAAGGACTTGTCCAGAACTTCGGCAGCGGCGAGGGCAGCCTCGCTGGCCAACTCATCTCTGCGTGCCAAGGAGTTGAGGCCTGTTCATCTGTCCTGATACGCCCTGCCTCAACGTTTGAGGCAGTCGCCTCTGATCTCCGAAGCGCTGTTGGAATCTGGACAAGATGCCAGCAGAGCCGGCAGTTCAATAATCACAGCCAGTTATCACAGCAGCAAAGCAGTGACGCCTACTACACCGACCGTCGATATAACCGCAGCGACGGACGCCACCCAGAATCTCAAGAAGCACGCAGTAGCGACCGCCGCTCATATGGAGGCAACACTCGCCATCATCGTAGTAGTGGCTACACCAACAACCAACGCACTGGCAATAAGAAGTGCTTTGTTTGCAGCAAACAAGGCTGCTGGTCAACCCGCCACTCATCAGATGAGCGTGCCCAGTCACGACGACGATTCAGAACGTACGCACAAGACCATGACGCTGACGCTGACTACGACGTATTCCTGGCGGGATATGAAGGTATCGATCAAGGCGACGATAGAAGCAGCGATGGAGACGGGAACGACGATCTCCGCGCGTACTACGCAGTCCAAAATGATCAGTTCCTCACGACGACGTGTGGCACTGTCAATGGACAACTCGCTGCTGCTACTCTCAACAACGCGGCTACTGTACACGCCATCACTCGTGCTGACCCATACGATAATGAGACGGCAAAGGAGGAGACCCACATGTTCACGTTCGACTCTCGGTACGGCCAGAATGTATTTCAGGGCATCATGCCGGACACAGGCGCAGCAGGCACATCAACAGCAGGCAGAGAACAGGTAAAGGCTCTGCAGCTCCTTCGAGACGACGTCCACGTCGATATATCCACTGCTGGCCGACACCGAATCAGATTCGGAGATAACCCAGAGTGTATCTCGATCGGCGATATCAAAGTAGACACGCCATTTGGCGTAATCAGCTTCGCCGTCATGCCAACAAATACGCCATTTCTGCTCTGCCTGGCGGACATGGACAGACATGGCGTCTATTTGAACAACGTCGACAACGTCCTCATCCACAAGGACAAGAGATACCCAGTCGTCCGCAAGTGGGGACACCCATGGCTGCTCTTGAACGCCGTCGAGACGGCTATCCACTACATGACAGAGATAGAACTGAAACAACTCCATCGACGATTTGGCCACCCAGCAGCCGATCGATTTCATAAGGTCCTATCACGAGCAGGATACAACGATGTGAGCCAGGACGTGATCAAGAGCATCACCAAGGTCTGCCGCCAGTGCCAGCTCTATAGCAAGGCACCTGGGCGATTCAAATTCACGATACACGACGACGTTGACTTCAATTTCAAGGTAATCGTAGACGTCATGTATATCAACCAGAAGCCAGTGTTACACGCTATCGACGAGGCGACCGCATTTCAAGCTGCTCGCTTCCTGCCAAATATCCAGGCCACTACAACATGGGATACACTGCGATTAATGTGGATCGATATGTACGTTGGCCCGCCAGACGTGATAGCTACCGATGCTGGAAAGAACTTCATCAGTGATGAGTTTGTCAATAGCGCTCAGTCCATGGGTATCGAGGTTACTGAGGTGCCTGTTGAAGCGCACAACTCAGTGGGCAAAGTGGAACGATATCACGCCGTGATACGACGAGCCTTCAAAGTCATATCTGAAGACATCGGACACTCCACGACGCCAGAAAATATACTCCAGATGGCAGTCAAAGCCGTCAACGATACGGCAGGTCCAGATGGATTAGTGCCGACGCTCCTAGTCTTTGGCACGTATCCACGCCTGTCCAAGCACTCGCCACCGTCACCATCTATTACTGCTCGGGCGATAGCCATACGCAAAGCCATGGCAGAGATCCGCAAGCTCAAGGCAGCACGTCAAGTCAATGACGCACTGGCAACACGAAATGGGCCAAACGTTACCGACCTACTACAGCTGCCACTACAGAGCGACGTCAAAGTCTGGCGTGAGAACAAGGGCTGGAGTGGCCCACACAAACTGATTGCCTTTAACAGGGATCACACGGCTGCGATAGTTAGCATCAACAACAGAGACGTCACCTTTCGAGTGACAGTCGTCCGCCCATACCATCGCGATGATGACGATAGCCCAGACGCCCCAGCAGACGACGACGATCACGATGACAGTGATATCCCACACGCTGACGACAGAGGATATACACCCCAGCAAGACGGCGAGCAGCCACGCCGTCGTCGCGGCCGCCCCAAAGGATCCAAGAACAAGCCGAAGGCACTGCCCGCCGTAACAGCAGTCTACCTCGCCCAGCGCGAGCAGGACGACCTTGCCCTTGCTCGACAGCTGCGAGCCGCTGGCAAGATCACCACGTCAGGTGGCCCATTTGAACTGTCTACAAAGGCAGAGATCGACGCGCTGATTGCCCGCGGAGTCTTCCGCTTCGAGATATATCACCCAGAGAAACACGGTGGCGTACGTATCTTCAAGTCACGTATCGTCAACGAGGTAAAAGGCAAGACTACTCAGCCGTATGAGAAGTCACGTCTCGTTGTACAAGGCTACAACGACGCTGGCAAGAAGGTCGTACTCACTCAGAGCCCAACGATACAACGAGCAAGTCAACGAGTAATTATGACGCTGGCGCCCTCTCTGATAGCGCGCGGCATGACGCTCTGGCTACGAGATATCACGCAGGCATATACACAGTCTGATGATCAACTACAACGAACGATCATTGCTGACCTGCCAATACAACTAAAGGACGCCTATCCTGCCGGCACAGTCATGGTAGTCGTCAAACCGCTATACGGCATAGCAGAGGCCGGAGCGTACTGGTGGTCAACCTACTTTAAGCACCATACAGAGAAGCTTGACATGGAGACGTCAACGTACGACCCATGCCTTCTAATCACAAAGGAGACTGCCGCAGGCTTTGGCATCGTCGGCATGCAGACCGACGATACTCTCGGCCTCACTGACAGGCAGTTCGCCACCAAGGAGGACACAGAGCTGAGGTTCAGCGCCAAGGAGAAGCAGGAGCTCATGATAAACGCCCCTATCGTTTTCAACGGCTGCGTCGTTGATCTCGATCAGACAGGGACCATCAATCTACGACAAAAACGCCAGGGCGAGAAGCTCAAGATTGCCCATGATAAGCAGTCCTATATCCAGCAGCGCGCCCGAGGCGCCTACATCGCCACCATATGCCAGCCAGAGGCAAGCTTCGACCTCGCTGCCGCTGCCCAGACAACTGATCCACAAAAAGAAGAGATAGTCAGATTGAATAAGAGGATAAAATGGCAGAAAGATAACGTTAGCCGTGGCCTAACGTACGTACAGCTGGATATGGATAACCTGAAGCTCTTCGCCATGGTTGACGCTTCCTTTGCCAACAACAAGGACATGAGCTCTCAGATGGGCTACGTGATCGTCCTAGGCAATGAGAGTACGATCGACAGCAACAGCTTTCAGCTACGCGGCAATATCGTACACTGGTCGTCAATCAAGTGCAAACGTATCACTCGGAGCGTGCTGGCATCTGAGATATACGCTATGACCCATGGTGTAGATATCGCTATCGCGATAGGCACTACAATCAACAGAATTATGGAGCGTCTAAAGCTTCCCAAAGTTCCCATCGTCGTATGCACTGACTCATTCTCACTGTACGAGTGCCTCGTTAAACTCGGCACTACAAAGGAGAAACGGCTCATGATAGATATTATGGCACTTAGGGAGGCATACGAACGCAGTGAACTAACCGATATCCGATGGATTGATGGGCGAGATAACCCATCAGACTCTATGACTAAAGCTGGCCCAAACACGGCCATGGAGACGCTGATTAACACAAACCAACTCCAGCTCCGCGTACAGGGCTGGGTTCATCGAAACAAGGATATCACTACGTGAGAGAGATGGAAAAGAGAAGATAGTCAGTGTTTGGAACCTGGCTATAGTAGGACTCAAACTCGCACACTCTATATAGTTGCCCTAGCAACCCAGGCAACCTACCTGTTTAGGTGACTCAGAACCTAAACAGTGGATGTACGCGCTCGCGATCCGAGCGCTCAACACTATATAGAGCTCTCTCCGCTGTAGATATCTAATCCATGCTTTTCTCTACACGTAACCAACTGCAGTTGTGAAGCTTCACCCATACGCCAAGTCGTATCAACACCTAGGAAACAATATTTTCCAAATGCTAAAAACTCCCTTCATTCATCCCTTTCGCTAAGCCAACTCTTTTACAATTTCCATGTTTTGATTTTTATCTTTTTCCTCTTAATATTCTTTATTAAACTCCTACTTGGGCCGAAACCCAGAATAGCCAAAGTAACTTTATCGTTTGGGGAATCTTCAAAACTTATACTTTCTTCATGAATGTTTTTGATCGCGTCTTTGATATCTTCTTGAGTAAACGGATGAAATTTTCCACAGATGAAAATCGCATGATTTTTAATAGAACAGCTTGCATCAAACGCTTTTAACATATTTTGCAATATAGCAGATTTTTGACTGTACAAATTTGTCAAGATATCTTCTTAGCAGTGTTTTTTAAGGAATTTACCTGCTTGGTACAATAGTACTATCCTGAAAATAGTGTCGAAATGCAGCCATGAAGATATTTGTTATGCAAGTATTCGGCCAAGGCAATGGGCACTCTTCATATCGCACTAAAAATGCTACTGAGTATCAAGACTGGTGGACTGTAATGCGTTGAGTCAGGAAGTGAAAGCGGCTTGACCTCATTGAACTGTGAATTCCACACCACCGGTCGATTTGCGAGTGGTAGCTAGTTGTAGACATTCAATTGATTGCCTAAGCAAGTCTGTTGCAACTCGAAAGTCATATTTTACTACCTAATTGAGGATTTGAGGAATTCCCTGTGGCTTTGGCAACATAGCGTGCGACTGAGTAATAAGCCCTTTGCACAAGATAGTTACTCATCAACATAAGATCCAGAGTAAAATGTTGAAACTAGGAACTCTACCGAGCCATCAGCCCACAGGCTAAGATTGCGAGGTCGTGATGAGACATGCGTGCTAATATGACACCCTTACCACTCTCTAGTCTACCGACCAAACTTCAACATGAAAACCAATACTGTTATCTCAATACTTCTCTTCAGCTACTTCGCCATCGCCGCGCCTACTCGTAGGCACGCTCTCGTTATTCAGACTGAGGTGGTTACCAAGACCGTTGTGATTTTCACCACCGTTTATAATGGCATTGTCGGTGAGGCAACTACTACTCCTACTAATTACCTCTACGAGCTCCCCAAGGCCTCCTTCGGCGCCACAGCCCTGTTAAATCCTCCACCACCTGACAACATTCTTGTTCAGGAGAAGCAGTCTGCTATAGGAACTACCGCCATTCCCTTCCCATTGCCTACTACAGCGATTGAGCGGCCTCAGCCCGTGGATTCACCTAACCTCACAAAGTCGCCTCAGCCAGCGATGCGCAGTGCCTCTACTCCCGCCCAATCTGCCCCTAGCTTTGTCCTAGCTCTGCCTTCTCCTGTTGCGGCGACTACATCTCGCGGCGAGATTTATACTGGTGATGGCACCATCTACAACGGGTTGGACGGTATTGTAAAGGGTGCCTGTGGGACGGCCCTCAACGATAGCAACCATATTGTTGCTCTTGCTAAACCCACTTGGGGGAATCTACGCACGATATCATGACTGGTGAGTCTAGTAATCCTTGGTGTGGACAAGATATCGAGGTTCGGTACAAGGGCAAAACAACCAAGGCTGTAATCATGGATCTCTGCCCTGGGTGTAAAGGCGCAGATCTCGATTTCTCTCCTGCTGCTTGGAGGGCTCTCACGGGCGGTGACGTGATCGAGCGGATTTACAACGTTTCATGGAACAAGATCCCCTGAACTCTCAGTCCTTTTGGCCAAGCATTGCCTGGGTGCTAGAAGCCACGATTTCTTTTCCTCACCAGTCTATATAGTGACACCGTCTTCAAGCAATTCTAAGTTCCGGGGTAGCTTAGTTCATATAATTTATATAAGTCACTATCAAAATTAAATTGCACAATATAAACTTTTACCGGTTTATTTCAATTTCTTACCTCTTGATAATAAAGGGCGGGTAGCCTAACACGGAGCCAATTTAGGCAGCCTTGAAACTGCTAAGATAGAAGAAATGACAATTAACTAGCTGATCACAATCTAACATTAGTAGACTACGCAGCCGAAAGAAGCACTACGTTATTAGTAGCTAGAGTATATATGGTATCGAATCGTCATGATTTAAAAGCTGCGCCCAATCATCTGTCTACGTAGTCTGCGTATAATAGCGTGGCATTCTAAGCTCTGCCCCAGCTATTTATGCGTTATAAAAGGATTTTGGTGCCATTGAAAAGGGAATTCATGAGATACTATCCTATAAGTAATGTATAAACCTCCACCGGCAGTAGTTAGTAGCCAACAAGATACAAGAAGACCAGAAACCAGCGCCTCCATCCGAATACTAGACATGTGTTTGTTAGCGACGCGAGTTAGGGTCGCAGTAACTAGATCCGTGGCCTGGTTGTTGGTATTTGCAAGAAGATTGGCAGCAGAGTGGGAGCCGCTGAGTTGAGCAAGTGTGCCCAACCCAAAAGTTTGGTTGTTTACAATTGGGAATGATACGTGAGCATGATCATGCACCCATGTAAGACCGCTTTGAAATGATGCGATTTTCAATCCGATCAAACAGTTTATAACTTCCTTTATTGGGTCGTGCAACACTGTGCCACCAAGCACGTTATTTAGTTCCGTGCTTGTACGTTCTACGAACGCATCCAGTGTACTGTTTACTGCGGAAGTCGTAGTATTTACGAAGCCGAAAATATCTCCATTGAGCTGTTCATCTAGTTTGCGAATAGCTTCGTTTACTCCGTGTGACCAAAAGGTAGAGGAGTTCCCCAAAGATCTCATTACCTCCCCTGCAAAATCAGCAACCTGGTTTGTAAGTTTTGGAGATGCTCTGTTGATGTTCATGGCGACTAGGAGCTGCAAAGCGCATGACATTAGCCCAGCCAATCCGAGTGTTAACACGAATAGCATGGGCGGAGACGTCGCATAGGCAAAAAGCCATTGCTTGCCATGTTCGCGACGATTTTCCTCGCAAGCTTCAGCTTTCATTGTGTTGCCACTTCCGGGCCTTTTCCTTTGGTCGTGGGCAATACTACTAGCATCTTTCACAGTAGTCTTAGTCTTTTCAAGCCTTTTGTTCTCATGATAATGGGCCCAGGCGGCTAAAGGTATGCCCACGAAGACGGCCACGATGATCAAGGATATAAGCATTTTGTTGCGTATCTCAGTCAATTTCTTAATCAACCCTTCGAAAAAGAGACTTATAGAATTGTTTTTGGTACAAAAGTCGAGATGCGCCTTTTCCGGTACGGGGAGAAGTGTACGGTTGAAGTGAAACGCGCTTATGCCTTGGATCTGTTTTTTCACTTGATCAAATGGAATCCTTGTTGTGTTTTCCACAAGCTTTTGAATATCATCGAACGCCGGAATAGATTTATTGAGCCGGTCGAGTTG
This sequence comes from Phaeosphaeriaceae sp. PMI808, assembly GCA_021365335.1. Lineage (NCBI taxonomy): Eukaryota > Fungi > Ascomycota > Dothideomycetes > Pleosporales > Phaeosphaeriaceae > Phaeosphaeriaceae sp. PMI808. Next base: position 58,206 of record JAJTIZ010000145.1, on the reverse strand, counting down.
CTGTCTCAGATCTTGGGGAAATTCAAGCGTCGTTATGCTGTTGATCTGGTTTGTAAAATCTATCTTTGGCAACTGGACACTACGCATGAGTGGGATTTTCTCCATCTTGTCTCGAATGCTGCTAAGATCGTCGGAGATGGTTTTACTGGTGTCTCTCAAGCTGTTGGTAACCTCGCTGGTAGCCTTCTGCAGGCTTTCCGTGGCCATTTGGCTAAAATCGCTGGCTGTCTTGACGCTCCCACGAACAGCCAGGGTGATGAGACACAGATACGTACTAGCCATCATATGAACAACGAATACGACGAGTTCCTCAACCCCCGTGACTGCCAGTTCTAGCATCTCCATCAAGCCACTGACTGCATTTTCTACACCAGTAGCCGTTATTTCGTTGAGACCTGCCGCCATATAATGGGGCATTGATGCCATAGCGCTTGCTATTCCCTCCACTTCTGTGCATGCTGCAAGAGCTTCCCTGCGAGCGGCGCTGAGATTAGAGCTGGCAGTCGAGAACGCAAAGAGACATCGAACAGTTACAAGGAAGATGAGTACAGTCCAACGATTCATCCATACCTGGGATAGCCGATCTCGAAAGTCAAGATTAGATCTCACACTTCTTGGAACTGATCGTGAATTAGGATCCTGTGCCATGGCTACATTTTGAACACCTAGGATTGGGCAATCATGCACCTCACCTGAAGACTACATTTATGTCCGGTCGGCGGCTGTGAACTAACGTCAGTTTTCAGTTCTCGACAGTCATAAATCATATAATATTAGGATATCTAGTATATATCAGTCATGGGCTAGGCAGCTGTATTATTATACTACCCTAGTGCTATCCTATCCCACTTGGGCTTTATCTATTATGAAGAGCGTTCCATTTCACCACGCAAAGCCTAAATTCGGCCGCGGATCGTTTTGCAAGCGTATGGCTACACTCGATGAAAGTTGGAAAATATGATATCTCATTTTCCAAAGTTAACAACTAGGCGGATTTTGATTTCGACACTTGGATAGATACTTTAAAAAAGCAATATCAAGTCAAACTTCTGGTGATAGTGAGAGGGCGTCACACGTCGTACCCGCGAAGGCCGTAACGTTAGCTATTAATTTGACAACATAGACGGCTCCGAAACAGGCTTCTACGAGGCTGGGAAGGCGAATCGGGAGCCCCAAAGCTATAATTAACACATCTTACTAACTACTATGAAGCTTAGTAAAGAAATACAGCTGCTGTATGTCAATGCTAAGAGTCGAGTCGGAGTTTATTGATAGGATTCGAGTAAACAACAACAAGTAACTAGGGTAATTAAGCATCCTCTATTCCTTAGAGTATAATTTTATGCTACAAATCCCTAAAGGCTTCTCGATCTGTTTCTACTCCAGTACATCAAATACCACCCTCATGCCCTCCACCTGTACCGCTAGTACCCCAATATACTACCCTCTCCATCGCTGCGGTAAAATTAATCACTGAAACCGGTCACCCACCTCGAGTATTCGAAATCCGTAGCACAAGATTGTGGGCTTACATTGTGCCTGCGTTCTTTAAGGATTTGCGTTTTGAAATAATTAGACGGTTGAGAATCGTTATCGACCGGGCCCAATACAGGGTCCTCTTGCAATATAGTCCTGGGGCGGAGGCCTATGTTGATGTTGGTTTCTATCTCGCGCATTGCAATTTTGACAGCTTCTATATTTCTCTCAAGCTCCGCTACCCGAAGTTCGAGGGCGTCAAACTGGTTTGGTTCCTGGTAGCCATCCATTGTAGATTGAGCCTCACAAGCTGCTGGTGGGTTTAGGGCAAATGCGTTATATAGACTCATGTCTTGTTGGAAGGTAGATCCTTTCTCTTTACTACGTGGATCCCTCCAAGTTCCTATATATGGAAGGGCCACAGTAGAAATACCGATGACCGAGCAATTATGCGAGATGAAATTAGGCCCTATCATTGTTAGCTCCATTACAAAGGGGTATAATATCTAACTAGTTACCTCTTTTTAACGTAAGCGTAAATGTATTCTCCTAACGCGCACCTCTTCGTAATAGAGCAACCGCTGTGACGGACAAAATCGCAGGTACTTATACTTTGCAACAGCATTAGAACCTATAGGCGCCACAGGATTGACATATGCCTCCTCGGCCATATGTCAAGATCACTTCTGAGTCCATGCATGTACATCTTCACAAAAATTACAGTCGCCTAGCCACCTCCCCTGCTGATCTGCTAAGATACCCTCTTATTACCATAACGGACCTCACAAGACACAGAAACGCTACCATCTATTAGTCATGGGTTGATGATGTCCATAAGGTCTACATTCCCATAAGCTTGGCATAATAAGAACAATACAGCAGTGAGAACCTACACCACGGTCTCCCTACTCTGGAGCCTTTGATAACCAATTCCGCATACTTTGCTGTCTCGCCAAGGAAAGAAACAATCCATGTTGATGAATCCTCCTGAGTCGCTTTCAGCCCGTTCGGCAATGCAAAATAGAATACATTCTCGATGTCATGCTTAGATATGTCTTTTACAGTACCGTCCTGTTGTGAGTTAGATTTCACAATCACGTCGTTAACACAAGCACTTACTTTGTTCTTGCCGTATTCATGATCTGGTGTCCATGTAAGTTTTATAGCCGACATTTTCGAAACAAGTCTCTCAGGTACAGTTGCCAAAGGGGGTGCGCGTCACTTATGAAGGACTCCCTGCGCCTGCCAACGCGTTCTTTCTCATCGCGCTCTGTATGCACAATAACACACTAGTCTATAACGGTAATCCTACACTCTGATACTGGAAAGCCTATTTACGTCGCACTGCCCACTTAATTAGTGAGCATTCCTGGTTAAGGGATAAGAAGCGCAACGCAGACATTCTGCATATCCCACACTGCAGCTTCAGACAAATAGCAGGGTAACGAGATGTTATTGCGCCAACCAATTGTATCCATATAATATCAGTTCTGGTTAGGCATTGTCTACTAATTATCGCTATTTCTAAAGTTCTGGCCATCAATGTATTCGTAGGCAATAGGAGAACTAGGATTGCCGTGTAAGATATTACAGTTCCAGCTGTCAGCGAAATCGGCTTTGGGTGTGTTGCGTACAAGATCGCGAGTGTTCTAGTACAAGCTACGTCGTCCATAATATGCCTGATTACTCCATTTATTTCTAGCAGCTTTTCTGGCGTTATATCGACAGCTTACTTCCATCGCCTTGACACGAATAGAAAGTGCGCCATCGAATCTACGCTCTGAGACGTTAATTTTCGGTAGATGCGCTTCGAGGAACGCTTTGCCTGTCCGTAGTTGTGTGAAATTCAATTTATTTGCTGCGTAATATTTATCATCGAGAAATTTTCAGCAGTTTCTGCGACTGAGGGACGAGTCCAATCGGTCTGGTGCGTTCTGAGTTCTGCCATAGGCTGAGAGTTAAACATGTCTCTGACGGCCTTGCATATGCCATAGTTTTGAAGGATACCATGGCCAAATAGTCACAGGTTTCAGCTTGTCGTGGTACCTGTGCGCACGCTATTTCCTCAACATAGTATAGAGGAACCCTATGGTAACTATTGCCCCAATAGAAGTAGTGAAGCTGTTATAATCAAGACGGTTGGAGAGAATTGCATATATAATGAAACTAAAAAGAATAAAGTATGCCATGGGATATATACTTTGAATACTCTAAGCTCAATATTTATTGTCCTAGCGGATCACAATGACATACTCATTGTCACGTATTATGTAACTGAACATTGCATCTCACAATAATACTAAAGTACAACCTGCGGGACTTGGGAACTGTATTATCTTCTCATAGGGCGCCTTGATGCCCGATATATAGGACGTCCTGTCCTCAGGTATCAGTGTGTCCAATAGTCAAGTTACTTGACTTGGTTGGCTGGCCTTGCTTGATTACGTAACAAGCAACTACAAGTAACAGGTCGTTCAAGCAACCACAAGTAAGGGTTTTTATATTACTTGAAGTTACTCGAAGTTGCTTGACCAAATTGCCGTACCGGGCATGTCCTAGGTGGCGCTAGCTAAGCAAGTCAATTAATTATGATTCCGCCGGCTGCGCCGTGCAAAACCATGATTGGCTGGAGTCGCGCTAAGGAGCTAATGTGCCGTGAAAATTCTGACACCTCTGGTCTTTGTGTACAACACTACCAAATGCTAAGTTGAATATGCCTTCCCACCCATTCTTTCAGCCTCATGGAAGGTCCACTCTGCCTACAACCCCCTCCGAGACCCTCAGTTCTACCCCAGAGAGCCGCTTAGGGACCCCAAGTTCAGTTTCAACTCCAACCAATAATGCTTCCACACCCACCCATGAAAGAGAGGTACCCACATCCTCTTAATGCAATTTCCCTATTCAGTGGGACAAAATTCGCTATGAAAGGAAGCCTTTGCCATCGATCCGATATCGTCAGCCTCATAAGCGTACCCTCAACTCTAAAGCCCAATCCTCAGCAATCTATAAACATGGCGCGCAACTCACAACCGATGGAGACAATAAGTTCTGGCTCTGCAAGTACTGCCATATTAGTGGACATCATGATTCTGCACTGTATAACAGTGAGGGTACTACTAGTATCATTTATCATCTGAAGCATCATCATAAACTTGAAGAATTCGGTTACAAACCGGTGGTATCGAATCCGTTCGATATAGCTAGGGGAATAACGAGCTCCATACCATACCTTGGAAGCCGGCGCTTAGTGTTTAACGACTTTTAGTTTAAGGACGAGTTTATTGACTGGGTAATTGCTCTTGATTTCACCTTTCGACAAGCGACGGATCAACGCACCCGTAACATCTTTTGTCGCACTGGATGTGCTAAAACGATGAAAAGTTGAGAGAATGATGATAAGCAGCAGCGTTGTATTGATTGATGTTGTGTCTGAAGTGTGGGGTACTCCAACCCGCAGATTTACATGCAACATCACAGCTGGATTACTAATACAGATGTTTCCTGGCCTGCGACATCTTTACCGGCTGCCTAGAGGATATCGATAAGATTCTACCAAAGAGCCCATCAACTCTTAGTACCTGGGTTAAAGAGATGTGGGAGGGTGATGCTGGGAGGCGTGCTTGGCTGAAAGAAAAGCTCTATCTTGCTAAAAGCAAGATCCATATCTCAACTGACGCCTGGACGTCCGAAGAAGGAACGAACTATGTAGCAGTCGTTGCTTACTTCCTAGACGAGAAGTATAAGTTATAAATAGCCCTTCTTGACCTCCAGCCTCTAAAGGGCCCTCACTCTGGCGAGAATATTGCGAAAGTACTGTCGAAGGTTATCGAATTTTACGATATACCCACCGTCCTTGGCTTTTTCATGATGGACAATGCTGGCAATAACGACACGTGTATTGAAGAGCTGGCAAATCAGTACCCTACAATCACGCAGCAGAGCCGCCTTCGGTGCGTCGGCCATATACTAAATCTCATCGTCAAAGCTCTCCTCTTTGGACAGGGTGTCAGCAAGCTGGAGAAAGAGCTCTGTGGCGCATCTGATGACGAGCGGTTTGAGATATGGAGGAAGCAGAGCTTTATCGGTAAGCTCCATAACTTCTGCGTATGGATTAACCGGAGTGACCAGCGACGGGAGCTTCTGAGACAGTATATCTTGCAGGCGTACGATGAAGGCGGCATCGAACACCTCTACACTAGGGTACTGGTTGACGGCGGCATCCGCTGGAACTCTGTGTACGCCATGATCGGGAGAGCTCTCAAGCTTCGCAACGCAACTGATCTATTCTTTCTCAACTATAATCATAGTGGTGAGGGTTACGATATCTCACAGGACGTAATTACCCCGCGTGATTGGGCCGATTTGGAGCAGTTCTTCAATGTCTTGAAGCCATTTAAAGATCTGACCAAACGCATGGAAGGAAGGGCTAATAAAATTGGCCTTGAAGGATCACATGGCTCACTCTATGAGACACTCGAGTCTCTTGACGTCCTCTTTAAGAAGCTCCAGCAGGCTGGAAAGTTCGCAGACGACTACCCCGAGGAGGTTTCGGAATACTATTCCTGCGCTATTGATGCTGCCCGCCTTAAGCTTGAAGAATACTTCGGCCTTACAGATGCTACGCCAGCATATCGATGCGCCGTTGCCCTCCACCCTGCGAACAAATTTACCTATTTCGAGCTTGAATGGAGTCATAATAAGCGATGGATCAATGAGGCAAGGCGGGTGGTGCATGATGTGTACGCGGAATACGAGGAAGCAGCCGCGGAAGCAGCTGCAGAAGCAGACACTACAGAAGCAACGCAAGAGGAGGATAATGAGGTTAGTACCGACAGCGATACGGCGCTCGATCCTATCCAGCAAGCTCGTAAGCGTCGCCAGCGGCTCGCCGCTACTACAGCGTCTTCTACGCGAGGAAGGAAGCGCGCAAAACTCGTCTCTGAGCTTGATGAGTTTATGGCTAGGACTAATAAGGCCGATGGAGATGTCGAAGACCCTCTGGAGTGGTGGGTTCGGCATGCATCTGACTTCCCTGTACTCTCTAAGATGGCGTTCGATCTGTTCAGTTGTCCTGCAATGAGCTCTGAGTGTGAGCGAGTATTCTCACAGACGAAGAAGGTCATTACAGATGAACGGAATCGGCTCGATTCGGGCACTGTAGCGGCGATCGAATGTCAAAAGCACCTGCTTCGAAGCGGTATGCTCTCATAGATGTATCATATATTCCAAATCGGGAAATGTCATCAAGTAATGTCAATCAGCCAAGTAAAGTAAAGGTTTTTCGTCAAGCAGCCAAGTAAAGTAAAGGCATCTCGTCAGCCAAGTAAAGTAAAGGGGTGGATTTTTACTTTACTTGGCTGTTGGACACACTGTCAGGTATTGCTATAACCCTTCCTTGACGCAATTTGACCATAAACCGCGCAATGTGCGTGGACCTGAAATCGTGGCTGCAGATTATTGTTTCGACGATAATCAATAGAACTGGGCTTTCAATGCTAAGAGAACAGTGACTATAGCGGATGCCAATGTCATTTAAGTGATATTCTGTGGTGTAGCAGATGGCGCGCGACTAATCGGGAAAGCAGGCGGTCAGTCGAAGCGACAGACACGGGAGGAATCAGAAGGTAGCAAATAAACTAGTTGCACAAAAAAAAGGGAAGGGAGCAAACAGGAACGTTTAAATAAAGAGAGAAGTTTCCTCTTTAGATAGCTCTTTGGTGAATGCAGACAATTCAACCAAGACTACAGCATACGGCACTAAAATAATTATATCTTCTTCCACATCCTCTACATCAAAACGTTGATCTTTCTACCTCGGCTTACTTTGATGCAACAATTCGTGATCCAAATCATCAATTCTGAGGTTTGGTTCTTCATGCGGCCACCCGCGGCTCAGTTCATCGAGCATATTGATGTCATCAAAGTATCTCCAAACCTCAGATATTGGAGAGATTGGGGGCTGCCTATCATCTATTCCGTGCTGGGCCTCAGCTAAAATGGCAGATTTGGGCTGGCGGTCCTGGTCATCATCGGACCAGTACCCTTGGGACCCATGGTCCGGATCTTGATTGACTACGTAATTGTCCGCGGGCCACTCCATGTCACAGCGTTTGCAAGATGTCGTTTCTAATAGGCGTAAGTCAGGCTATGTCATGTCGAGGCTGTGCTTACCTATACTTGCTGACTCCATGAACGTATCGAATTGGCGTTGGATGTCTGGCCGCCATCCATAGGCCTGCGGATATTTTGAAAGCACTAGTAGCTTAGACTGCACTACCGACTCGTAGTATTGCTGCGCTTCATCAACGCGCGCTTTCTGGTGCAGACATAAATCTTGCCGTAGTAGCTTCTCAAATAGTCTGAAGGATTTTGCATCCTGGTGAATGTTACTTCCACACAACATTTTTGTTTTGCTAGCGGGTGTTATAGGCAAACCCGGCCAGTCGCATATAAAGACGATATTGAGTTGGTAGTCGGGTCTGGGTAAGAGACACTAGCTAGAAACTAACGATGGGCAAGATCAATCGGCGCTCTCGTGGTCTTGTCCCGCGTTGCGTGTCTCTTGAAGTAGTCCAAAGTAGTCCGCCTGTTACGTGGCTCAGCTTAAGCAATCGATTCAACAGAGTTCCCACCACCATAGCTTCACAAGCTTTCCTAACCGCTATATGACTCATCTTGTCAATAAAGTCCTGATCTCCTTTCCTCGCCTAGGGAGACTTGTGCACGATGCAATACAATCAATATTCCAATGCATCTGCTACCAAAATGCGTTTCCTGGCTGGCAATCATGTCTACAGCATTGGCTGCGCAGCAAAACAATCACACAGCGACGGGCTATAAAAGTGTAGCTTACTTTGCCAACTGGGTACACGCACCCCAGCTGGCCTGGATCCTTGCTGCTAACACCCACCCTAGGCTACCTATGGACGCAACTTCAATCCCCAAGACCTGAGGGCCGATGCGCTAACCCACGTGCTCTTTGCATTTGCCAATGTTCGCCCGACCGGAGAGGTATTTCTCTCCGACACATGGTCTGACACAAATAGGCGCTACTCTACCGACTCATGGAACGACGTAGGCAACAATGTATATGGGTGTGCTAAGCAGTTATATCTGCAGAAGGTGCGAAACCGCAAGCTCAAAACACTTTTGTCGATTGGTGGATGGACGTACTCAGCCAACTTTGTTACGCCGGCATCTACCCCCGAAGGTAGATCTATGTTTGCGAGCAGTGCAATTCGATTGCTGCAGGACCTTGGCTTTGATGGTAATCCTTCTCTTCTCCAGGCGCTACTTGTGGTCCGGTAACGTGTTAATGCAGATCTAGGCCTCGACGTGGACTGGGAATATCCTCAGAGTATGGTATATGTGCCTCTTCCTGCTGCAATGCTAATGTTCTGCCGAAGATGAGAGCCAAGCGAATGATTTGGTATTGCTGCTTGCCGAGATCCGCCAGGTATATTGCTATGGCATCTGATATTTGCAAAGACACTGATCAAACTAGCAACTTGATGAATATGCAACCCGCCATGCACCTGGCAGGCGCCTGCTATTGACAGTTGCATCCCCAGCAGGTAGCTCTTGCCCCTCCAGCTAGTTCTTGAAGTACCAGCTCAAACTGCGTAGGTCCGAGTAACTATAAAATCCTCAAGCTGTCCGCTATGGATAAGCATCTGGACTTCTGGAATATGATGTACGCTAAGCTAGTCATGTCCCATTTCAGTGTTTGACTGACGCCAAAAGGGCCTACGACTACTCCACGTCCCAGGACAGTGTTTCTGGCCATCATGCAAACTGGAACCACTCTTTTAGCAACCCAGGTGCAACGCCTTTTGACTCCAAACAGGCCATTTCCGACTATATCAAGGCCGGAATAGCCCCCGGCAAGATTGTCGTGGGCATGCCGCTCTACGGCCGCTCATTTGCCAACACAGAAGGCCCTGGGAAGCCCTTCTCTGGGGTGGGTAAGGGCAGGTGGGAGCCTGGTCTGCACGACTACAAGGATTTGCCTCAGCCTGGCGCTGTTATCCAAAAGGATGACGCTACTGCAGCGGCCTGGAGCTACGACTCAGTTCAACGCATTATGGTCAGCTTTGATACACCAGAGAGCGTGGCCCAAAAAACCAGCTATATCAAAGCCGAAGGACTAGGCGGAGCCATGTGGTGGGAGGCAAGTGGTGATAAACAAGACGCCAATTCTCTCATCTCGACGGTAAGTCGTTTTCGACCCTATCGAATCCATCTAACAAACAGTCGTAGTTTGTGAATGGCGTTGGGGGAGTTGGTGCCCTTGAGCAGGCCCAGAATCTACTTAGCTATCCTACCTCCAAATACGAAAATATCAAGGCTGGAATGCCACCAACATAAAAGCCCGTGCGCGGATGGGAGCTAATGTGACCGAGGCTAGCTGATGCATGGCTAGACGTTTCTTCTAGGAGTAAGCGCCATAGCAATTGACCCTGTGAATTTGCAAAGCATCTACGTAGAAAAAAGTGGCACGAGGGTTCACTTCGCTGCTGGCATGTTCGGCAAGACTGGCACGGAATCATTGGAGGCGCTAGTTAGTTGTATTCTTTAGTTTGAAATAGCATGTAAATGGCAGCCCCTCAGCAAAAATGAAGTCTAGTATGTATACTACACTACTACGTAACCCTCATCTATCTTTCTGTGGCATTCCTCATCACTGCTGCAAGGATCCTCTGGGTACTCGAACGCAGTAGTTGTATTTAGCCACTCCAAGTATCTCAAAAAAGTAGGAGATGACAGGCCTGAGCTAGGTGTGTTATCCTCGAGACACTGCGTCGAGCTTGAGTAATCGGAAGAGCCCAGGACAGGATCTTCATTCAATGTAGTCCCAAGGCTAAAACTGCCTATTTCTGGCCGTGCCGCTATATTCCTAAGAGCCATGTAGGCACCGTCAATGCTCGTCTCGAGCTCTCGTATCCTAAGTTCGAGGGCTTGAAATTGTTGGTATTTTCCTACTACGGGCTCAGCATGGCACTTGTCCAGCAGGATAGGGTGCGGTTTTTGAGGTGGGCTCATATTTGGTCGCCAGATTACCACGGATTCCTAACCCATTAAAACCCCTTTTACGTCCCAACATATAACGAGTATTAATAATGGTGGCTATACGTGATATAATGAAAGATGATTTGACTAACTATTAGATTCCTGAAGCGCGAAGTATGGATTATGGTAATCTTAGCAATCTGCTTTGCGGAAATTGAGTTCACGCTACAAGCATCCAGCCCAACGTGTCTCCATTCTATATTATGGGGGATACTCAAAAGTATTCGGCATCAGCCTGGTAACCCCTGGCTCGCCATTACTTTATGTAAGTATCCTTCCTCATAGCTACTAAATCAACGATGTCCATTTCTCACCTCCAGGCCATAATATTGGTCTTGAACTTAGAGGACTGTCCTTCCCGGTGATGCCAATTCAGTTCGGTTCAAAACCCTACTGTCTGCCTCAAACCTCAGCCGTTGCGTAAACTGAGTCGGTAGCTCGGGAATAGGAGCTTTCAAATCTGCGGTATGCTGGAGTGCTTCCAAATCTGCCTTGTGCTGCAGTGGTACCCAGTATGAGACCAGCGCATAGCCCAGTCCGGGTAGATCCTTGGCAATAGACTCCTTTGCCTCGCGGCATTCCTTTCGCGAACATATATTGGGCCGGGTGCTCGTTATACTAGTGTATTGTCGATGAAACCTGCGAGACCTTGGTTTCCGGCAATTCGAGCAGAAAAATTGAATCGGCTGTTTTGAATGGGCTCTCAACGTACTGTTGATAAGTAGCGAGAACACACTATCTTTAGGCAGCTCCATGCTCGTAATCTATCCTTCGAAACGTTCAAGCCAATACCCTGTATCTCTCGTAGCGTGTTAGTTGCGTTCGCTTTGATCTCACAACTAGCTCGGCATTTATACTTCAATAACTCAAATTCCAGCAAGTGCTACATTTCTAAGCGCTAAGTAACGTATCCATCAGTGCATAGTTTGGGCTGTCACGCAAACAGCTCCTTGCCGTAACTAACGGGCGGGTAGCGATTAATGTGCTGTAGTTATTTTAAGACCACCTCAACAAAGCGGATATGTTGACGTAAGCCGTCGCCAGACACGTGTTTTGCCCTGAGATGCCAAGAATGGTGATTTATATATATTGCCTAAGTAATTGGAGTCTATGCAGCGAAGAACTTGTACTATTGACTTATAAATCCTACTTCAAATACGGCTAGGGCCCTATTCCATTTCGTCCTCGCTATTAAACGGGCATCGGTACTCTGACATAGAATCTAGCCGTGCACAGCTAGATACACTATCCCCTGAATCCTCCTCTGGGGCTTGTAAATTATCGAACGAGTCCCATAATGGGCCTGGAAGCTGTAGAGGCTCGAGCTGTTTGTCACGCCTCTCTCCTTAACGGTGACTTCAATGGGATGAAGAGCCCTCTCAAGGATTTCTATCCTATGTCCGGGTTCTGTACGCTTCTTTGGTTCTCTGGACGCCTTTTCTGCCAAACCGGTAAAAGTTCTTGCCAGCGAGGGTAGGTGTTGGGAATTTTGGGTATTCATTTTGGATGTATAGGTATGACAATGAAACAGCTGCCCTTTATAGCGATATACGGAGCTACCTTTTACTATACTACTGTAATGGTTTATGCAATCTTGTTTTACAGCGCGCGTACGTAGCAGGTCCGTGATAGTACAAGGTGAACGGGAGGGTACCGGATAGGCCAGATAGACATACTACGATCGTACAAGCATTTCACGAGAGAACAATGTCAATCGCCGATCGTTGGCTATGCTGCGTCATTATTTTAGCCCTTGCATAGATTATCAGTCATGATGCTGACAGCTGGTACTTGGCTAGGCGCGTAGGGGAGGTAGTGGGGCTGAGTACGATTCCTATTTTCAGATACATCTCAATCAACGTTGACATATCGGAAGCGAGGCCAGTTTCACTAGGGCTGGGAGAGATATTGAGAAGTAGATTTCATTCAAGTAATTTAGTCATAAGCTAATGTGGCTGTGTGCGCGTGCTCACGCCTTCATGCTCGCGCAGAACTCAACCCCGAGGCCGTCGCTCGGGCTACAAACTGAAACTGGATTCTGGCTTTTGCAAAGATTTTCCTAATTGCCGTGTTTTAGGGCACTACAACTGACACACGTGTGGTTTACTTACTTCATATAAATACGCCTGGTCGTCACACCAAGCTCCAGGGCCACATTGGAAGGTCATATCATTGGCGTTCCCAAGCTGTAGCCCTGCTTCATGCCCAGCGCAGGCGCTAGTATCGCCGTTTCTAACAGGCTTTCCGTCCCTTGCTTCTCCCGTAGTGCCAAGGCAATCGATGAGGCTTAAATCGTACCATAATGCGCCGTTCGCTACAGCGTACTCAATCTGGACGGGTTTGGCGAAGTTAGATTCAATCTTGGAAACCTTTAGATTGACTGCAAGATCCCTCTTTTCTATGTCAAACCTTTTGCTCCGTTGAGAAGGAATGCGTTCAACTGCGTTAACGTTATTGCCGACATGCGGTCGGACCCACAGATCGTAGCGGCAGTAGTTATAGACGATGACGCTGTTCCCAACCGTTGTCGGCCGGCGGAATAGGTTATGTTGTGGGATCCGCTCATGATCAATCACTGGCATAGGAGTGTCTGGAAGTGGCCATACGATGTTCCATTTGCAGGACACGGGAAGGGTCCACGATTCTACCCTTGGAAGCGCTAGGTCTCTGGACGCGATAGTCTGGATTGGAGGGACGCCGGTCCGAGCCGACATGGGCTTCAAATTTTCGGCTGGGCTGAGGCTTAGAATGGGTGGGTGTCTTTGCGACGATTGTGTCAACGTGGCTTCTGAACGCAAGCTGTACGCGGGAGGCGAGAACCTGCTTTCCTTAGCCATCGTGGTCTGAACTGCAGTGTCTCCTAGTGATGTTTGATCTTTAGCCTGACGACTCTGGGCCGCTCGGCTAGTCTGACTACGCATCATTAGTGGTAATAGGTCATTTCTAGGGTGTGAGGAAACGTTAGTCCGGCGAACACAGTCGGCCAAGGAACTATCGTAGTAGAAAACACCGTCTTTCACGGCATACGGGACTTGTGTAGTATTTGTAATCGTTGGTGTTTTAGACACTTTTACCAAAATCCCGCAGTGGTCGTAGGGTTCCTGTGATTTCTCAGTGTAATTTGAAGATGGGAGAATTTCCATTGGATACTTAGTATTTTCATGCAAATAGTTTGGCCATGCGTACACAGAATATGGGCATGCATTCTGAATCACTGCAACGTCCACAGCGGTCGCAGTTGCGAACTGGAACAAGCCGCAAGCTACTGCCGCCAGGACAGTTTTAGTGCTTCTGAAATCACAGCAACGCCAGAAGGGGAAACTTAGCTTGCGACGAGAGTGGCAGGTGGGAATGGGGTCGGTGGTGAGCACATAGGAGCCTCCTTGCCGAGTGACTACAAGCAATCTATATAAGCCTTATGATGGGTCGTCTTCGTAGGTCCGTACCTACATGGGAGAAGCGTCAGCCGCAGTATTGACATGGGATACATATCAATGTTAATTGAAGTGTCGTTCCAAGCGAACGGGGCCACTCAACGAGTTATACAAAGGGCACTGATACGTAATAAGTGACTCAGTAGCGAAATACACCCTGAATACGATTTTCAGTCTGGTGGTCCCAAACTTCAGATGCAACGCTCTACTTACAATGTGGTGTGTAGAGCGCACGCGATGCAGGGAAATTAGGTAAGCTCAACGCTCCGCAGGGGGCTCCGAGAGATCGACGCCAACTCGTCATATAGTGCTCAATTCACTCAATCCTGATCTGTCTACCGATTTCGGGTCGGCAACTGCTCCAACTCCATGTGCATTCATATGCTGAAGCAGACTCTTAGACGTTATGTAACTATAGTCGTCTACCAGGACCGCCTTATGCTATATTATACTATTTATCTTACTACACCAACTGCCAGTAACACATATAAGGGCGCCTACGGACGCTAGTTGTCTGCCAGAAAGAATACCATTATAGCGTCCATGTACAAGACGATCAATCTGCAGGTTTTCCTTGCGTATTTTCTAGCCTCCATAGCCAGCGCGGCAGGGAATGCTCCGGAAACGGCATGCGAGTCCTCCGCCTGGGTTGCGAGCCGGGGAGACACATTCACCCTATCTGTTTCAACGAATGGGACATGCGACGTTGCAGCTCTTTTTCTGCGCGGAAAAAAGTCGCCGAAATGAACATCACTCTTGACGAAGCCTCCTGCAAATTTGTCAAGCCCGAGGAAAAGTTCTTCCAAATCCAGTTAAGCAAAACAGCGCCTCTGGGCGAAGCACAGCTCAAACTTGTCTGTGACGATTACTCAAAAAGCCACTGCATAAGATTCTGGATCGAAGACTCTGCAACGAGTAAAGGCTTTGATTCAAACCGAATAAAGGGAGTTTGCCCACCTTTATCCGCAGACATAATGCCCTTGAATTCCTCTCAGCCAGCTACACAATCGCGTCCACCTATTGAGAGCTTATTTAGTTCGCAGTTATCTACGACACCACTATCAATATATAGTAATCCTGCATCAGTCCAGCCATCACTAACGCTGACGGCATCGAATGCTACTCTCTCAGTAACTGTGTCGGTAGCGTCACTGTCCCAGACAGGAAGTCCTCTTGTAGTACAGTCATCCCAACAACAGTCACCAGCAGAGACCCTCTTGTCTGCGAAAACACCATTCGATCGCTATCAGCAGCTGTCACCACTGAATTAGCACAGTCTCTCTCCATATCTAGTATGATGTCTCTCTCCACATCCAGTATGATGTCTCTCTCCACGTCTATTATGACATCGTCTCGAAACAGCACAACGAGCCCTTTTGCCGGCTCTGCGCAAAATACCTCAGGGGCGTGCACTTGTAGTGGTGGCTAGGGTGTAGTTGACGCATTACTGTAAAACCTTGACCGTCAAGCTGTGTAGCTATTGGATAAACCAAAAACTTCGTAATTGTCAAGGTAATATCTACTTTGATAGGATAATCAATATGTAGCACTCTAGGCTTAGCACTTGTAACCAATTAGCCTACCCTACTGCAGCCTCTTAGTCAATAAACATCGTGTAAAGAAGGTTCCAATCTAGGCGCAGCTGCTCATGCCTTACTTGGAGACGTTTTTGGAGACGTTTTTAGAGTATTTTTAGCATCATCGATATCAAAAATAGCATTGCACCCTCCAACACAGAATTATGTACAGTAAACCAACATCTAAGCCCCGTCCCTGTAGAATGGTACGGGGAATCGCACGAGACCATTGCAGGTTTTAAACAGCAGCTATCTCCTAAGACGGCCACAATTTTATCGGTTACCACGGCTCCTTGTCTCGTGCAAAAGCCGGATTCAATTTGTCTAATTCAAAGATTCTGCCATGTCTGACCTCAAGAGGCGCAAGCAGAACAGAGATGCTCAGCGTAGATTCCGGGATAAACAGGCTAAGCAGGCCCAGTTATCAAGAGAAGAGTTCGAAAAACTGAAATCAAAATACGAAGCGCTCTTGACAGAAAATAAATCGATCAAGAGCCGGCAGCTGGGCCGCAGCGATCCCCCAACTTTAATGTCAGAAGAGCCGCTGCAAGAGCCACTAGGTGCCCTGAGTTTGGGCTGGGAGTCCGACTCACTCCCACCAAGCTCGGTGCTAAAACTCACTGATGGAATCGATGACCTGTTCTCGATGGACGCACACAGCATTCGCCTCTGCACACCGAACGCCGAGGAAATGGTGGAAGACGCTGTCTTTGCGTCTGGCACGGAAAACATGGCGTTCTCTGCGAATGAGTTGCAGGACACCATCTTGCCCACAGTAGAGCACCCTGAAGCATCTGCTTGCGTGCCATCAGTGGTGCGGGCTCGGGGTGTGCCCTGTCTGGGACAAGATAGTGGGCCTCGAACATTCGACACGTTGCCCTTGACAGACGCATCTGTTGAACTAGATTATAGTACATGTGATACGATGCTGTTCCGGCCATCTCTGCCGCCTAGTTTTGGCACCGGGGTCCACAATACCATTACCAACGGCCCTCCAATCGACTTCGTTCAGGCCCTGATCCAGCTGGCATTTGCACAAGAGCGGATTGCCCTAATAGATTTGGAAAAAGCAAAGCTGCGGGCGTGTGAGTGTTGACTAAACTAATGAAGTGAGGCGATGCGTACAGCCTCGCGTCTAGAGAGACCTCGGAACCTTGAAGATATGGCTATGAAAGATACAACAATGTCGTTGTCTTTGCACTCGCAATATTCTAGTAAGAAGCCATATCATCCGAAAGACGCCATGGCTGCTCGCACATACCCGCGTAATTACTGCCATCCTTGTGTATTCGCCGTGCGTACAAGCCTCGACACCAGGCGCGATTACAGCACGAAAATTCTGATCCCGAAATCAGAGATTGCCGCCTGGTTCCCTCGCGCCGGTGTCTTTGCTGGAATTCCATCTGCCTTCCGGAGGGTGTTTAATTCCAAACCACTTGTTGCCTGAAGGATTCGTTGCTATCCTTGACGCCAACCCCGGGCCCCATCCGCTTGTAAACCGTAATGGGAAGGTCTCGGAGTCTCTCTGCTTCCAGCAGTGAATATGCTGAATTCGTTTTCGAACTCTGGGGTGCTGATTGCTTTGCAGTGGGCGAACTTGGGGTGTTGCTTCAACCGTCTGCTGGTGGATGTATGCGTTGATTATCGGTTATATTTGAAGAGGCGTGCGCAGCAAGTTATGTAAGTTATCGCGAAAGAGTCGTTCAAAATTGAGGACGGATTGGGGATGAATCTTAGAAGTTACTTATGTTGATGGCACCCGCGTCAGTCGGCGTAGCTCCTGACAGTTTACTCAACTTTCATGCGCATAGCTTATCCGCCCTCGTATGCTAGAATTAGCGAATTAACAGATGTGGCGGTGTCACCTAAGCACAATCGCCAAAATAAAGCAAACACCAAAATTTCCTCCCAGCGCCTTGTTAATCAATGATGCTAAAATAAACCGCGCTTCAAGATAATAGAAAAGGAAATTTGGATCGGTCTATTTGATTTCTTCTGTTTAAAATGTTGTATTTCATTTGCAAACTTAAATACATAGTGAGCTGAAGGTCTGTTTTCGTACGCTGAGATTTTGGAACAAATATACCAACTTTTTCACCTGATTGTTGCCATGCACTACTTTTACAAGCGTGGCGAGGCATATTGAGGTAGGTTTTTAAGCAGTAACTAATTTCATACAATGTAAGGTCAGCACCGCCTTTCCTCGCTTGATTTAGTGTAGCAAAGCCAAACTTGCGTAGCGCGTAGACTCCCCAGAGCCGGGGAAAGAATGGCCCCGGCGCATTGCGTAAGGGCGAAAAAAAGACCCGGTAGCCGCTCTCACGCTCGGATAGGCGATGACGTCTCTTCTAATGTATATATCAGGCAGGCCTTGAGGCCAGAATAATTACTGGGGTTTAATCAGCTGCCATGTGAATTACGGACTAGCACCTCCTTGCTGGTAAGGTCGTATGTATGCTCCCTGAGACACGTTTTAAGTTGGCACTATATCCTAGTTACAAGACGTCGCATACCTGCTGAGTCTGATCTCATTTGTACCATGCTTAGATTGCGATCCTGTCATCTTTGCCTCGTCTTCGTTGCTATCGTCTGCGCTGCAGCACTTCCTCATAAGGGCACGCCCGGCGGTCTTTTTCTTTGCACTAAACCCAATTGGGGTGGCCAGTGTACATGGGTTCCCCCGTTTAGCGGATGCTTGAAGCTATTGCCCGATACTCTGGATGATCGACCGAGATCTATAGGCCCTGACTGGGGTGGGTATTGCGTCTTATTTGAAGACGACAACTGCAAGGGAAATATTGTAGAAGCCATACCTAGCAATCCGTTTGTGCACCATGTCGCCCATCTTCCACAGCGTCTATTTCTGACAATATGCAGGATTCTTCGGTTTCCTGGGAGCGCACGTTGGGCGCCCTGGTTCAACAGCACAGCGTGTTTCCTCGACAATACTATTTTGGTCTCGGAAGAATAGCAGCCGCTAAAGGTTTCTACATATTGCTGGTGCGTGTGGTGTAGCAATGTTGGCCTGGGTTGATCTTGCCTGTCGCGTCTAGTGTCTAGTCGAACTGCACGATGTACAATAGTGGGCGTTAGTGCCTGTGAGCTGGCGCTGCATTCATGATAATCCACAACGTTTTGCAGAGGCGGACAAGAAATGGGAAAATGGCGTGCATAGCCGTTGACATTTCCTTCTTCAAAACCAATACCTATCCGCTACACTCCGTATATCAATCCTATAGAGTTGAGCCAAACAGGAAATCCAACCAGCTATAGTTTCTAACCACCAGCCGTTGTCAAGCGAGGTACAAGATCAGTGTGTCGAATTCCCCGTTAGCGGACTAATTTGATATCGTTTCCACTATACTTGTTCGTGCTAGTTTCAGCGTCAGCAATACGCCATACCCAAATAACGTTCGTCCTTACGTAGCTAGCAAGCGCAATACGGGCTTGCCGTTCCACCTGCGTACTGACAACAATTCCAGCGGCCGCAAAAGGCGGCAATGTCCCACTCCTGATTCGCCGTACACACTTGGATTGCGGCATTATTTGAGTGACATTTGTATGTTCCGGGATTGCACGCATCTCGAGTAACCGTAAGCAAGCCCGAGGCATCCGAACCATTCGAACCTACAGGCGCTGACTTGGACGATGCGATAGAGCAGGCAGCCACTACCACAAGCGAGTATCGGAGTTGCATGCTGTGGTGATTCCAGCGCATGGAAGGTTTCTGGTGTGTCTATCGACCTTGCGGATTCTAAGGCTGCCAACCCTTTTGACTTGGTCGTTCACCACTTCGAATGTGCTCTGCTCAATGAGAGCGTGATTCCCCAACGAGGAGACTTCTTTTCAAGGGGCTAAATGGTATGAGCATATGGGTTAAGCTAGGGGTGCTCATCCTAGCACAATTTCGGCCATGATGGGCAATTACGTTGGTTAACTACATGACTACCTAATGCCAATTCCTGCCAACTAAGCAGCGAAACTACGAATGTCGCGCTATGCCCAACGTTGGAAAGACGCACAAACTAAAAAGACGGTGAAGTGTCGGTCGTGAGTTGTCACTCCGTTGGCCGACAGCGATTTGACTTTTCTCCCTTGAGGAAGTCTATCTCACGAGCCACGACAACGAAACCTCGAACGGCAATGCAGTCGCAGCTAGAGTGCAACTTAATTAGTACCGTGCACTCTTGAACTACAGGGATAACGTGAACCTTGGAACAGCCTACATCATCATTGGGACATATGACCGCATGCTATGTAGGGGTTGGCCCCAGCGTATAATTTGTATGGCCCATAATTATGGTACGCGCCCTAACTACAACGCGTCATAAGCGTAGCGAGCAGGCCAGGGTTATCTTGCCCCTGATGCAATAATTATTAGCCGCGGCTAGGGTTGCTGCACAATCATCGGTAAACAAGCGCTACATTGCCGCCCTCGCTGGAAAGACACCCTCGGATTCGAGGTGATGAATGCCTTTTCTACCTAGCGCAAGATGCGTAAACTGAGAGGAAAGTAGCTTGCGGCGTGTTCGTAAACGTCGACCAACCCCAAGCGTGACTTGGACAATGACTAGCCTGCACAATCACTACAGATAGGACGCGGATTCCGTATCTCGCACTAGCGGCACCGGAATTCGATGGCAAGGCTTCCAACACTACCCTACTGGACGCAAGGGTGAGACGCTTCACCTTTCTAGTTAGTATGATGCACGTCAATCTTGCCACTAGAACAGACAAGCTCGTGTAATTATACCTAAGCTCCACTAACTAGAGTATTACATCAAATGGTTTGACCGCAAGTGATGCTACGGCATTAGGCAAGTATTGTGTAGCATATGACCAGGGCCTTGTCTTTAGGCCGCTGTTAAACAAATGGACGATAAAGATGAAAAGAAGCGGGTCTAGCGCAAATTCCCCCAACAAATTCTCAAGCAATAGCGCCACCGTGTCCTGGAACTTGGCCTCATGGTGGTAAGGTGCCAGCGCCGCCAGAGAATGAGACATAAGTTTAATGAGAATAGAACAGCCAGTAGATCTAGGCCATTCGCAAGAGAGCTTGCCGGCCCCCTCGAACAAGAAGTTTGTGGAGGTGGACGCTTAGCTTGACGTCGCAGGCGTAATAGTACGAAAGTTACTACAGATTCTCTGACCAAACCCGATAAAGGAACACATAGGGTCGGATCTCTTGCTTACTAAGGGCTAGGTTGTATAACAGCATGGTTTAGTCAGAACTGTTACTTAATATGTTTGGCATTTTCTAAGTGGTTATGGTATCGTGCCTGTTGCGCTACGAGCTCTCTATAAATTGCCCGTCCGTCTCGATCGGCGACTCCTGGGCGTCCAGCTTATCATAGGCCTGGAAGCCCCACCAGAACACAGCAGCTGTTACAGCCATCGCGCAAGCAAGAGAGGCGTAGAATGCTTTTATAGACGGGTCTTTGGCCATGGGGGTTAATGCCATTGCGCAGGCAGACCCAGCTCCAGCTGTAAGCATATTGATGGCTTGGATGATTGCCTCCATGCTCTTGGGAGAAAGGGCGCAAGCATACTCCAGGGCGGTAACACATGAAAAAAGCTCCCCGACAGCAATTAGAACATACACCGGACATTGTATCCAAACGGTCACCTTGTTTGGAACCCTATCCAGCCGTGCGCATTCGCCGGCGAGCTTGTAGCACGGCTCTGAAGTGTAGATGATGTGCTGAACAAGAGTTGCGTAAAGCATTGCGAGGGCCATGAATACGAAGCCGGTTGTTATCCTTAGAATCGGTTCAAACTGCATCTTGCGCCGCTCCAAGTAGGGATATAGGACATGCTGAATAAGCGGGCCGAATACAATGCACGATATGGGGTTAATGATGGAGACCATGTCGTTGGGAATCCAGCCCGACTCCATCTGTGCCGCCTGAGACACTAGGTTGTTCTGCATTTGATCGAAGCAAATATAGAATACGACAAAGGGACATCTGGCTTTGTCAGCGGTGAACCTTAGAGTATTGACTACCGGCAGACTTGCAGCACTCGACACGCTCTCAGGCCTCTGCATAGCTCGCCGACCGTTTCCGCCCTCCACGGCACAGCCTTGCCATATTGCTCTTGCTGATACGGGGGGTTGGCTCGAGACATACTGAAGCCTTCTCGTGCTGCGCAAGCAAGAATTCGGCCAGCCGTTGGCAGGACGTTTCCGTGGTGCGCGACACGGTCTAAGGGGTGATATCATAAGCACGCACGCTTCGCAGCGTCAGTAGAGGCTTGCTACGCACTGAAGTAATTCTTGCCCACTCCCAGCATCAGCAATGCTACTGATATAGAGCCCAGGCCGGTAAGATAGGCATAGCCAAACGAATAGCGTTTTTCCAAAATCGTCGTGGCGATAATTGACAGCGAACCCGCGTTTGCTACCCTGAGCTCCTGTCAGCCATGGTCAGCGCTCTGGAAACTATCTTAGTCGCGCTTACCAGAAATACAAGCTGCAAATGTACCGCAGCGTGCGCATGTCAACCACTGCCATCTGACCGTTGCCGAGTACACGGCGCCGTGGCTGCTCATTTGTACACTGATCCACTTGGTGTAGTGTGTGCTGTTAGTGCGTTCTGCGCCAAAACCCAGGGCAGGAACTCACAAACCTAAGAAAGGCACTACAACCGCACGAACCCCTCCTCCACCTAGCCCAATCAATGCCATTCCTGCTATAATCCCCGGCGCAGCCATGCCCTGCTTAATGCTGGAGGGAAACGAAGTCGCTGTCAGAGCACCACAACCCAAAAGGTAGATTCTACGAGAGTAAGCGATCGTGCGACGTCGCGGCTAGGAAGCGAGGGTACCAACACAAAAGACGCGTATAGAGTCTTAAAGCGCCCCAGGTACTTGTCGGCAAGAATAGCGAAGGGGAGTGGCGTCGTATAGTAGAAGACGTAGAACGCGCAGTATATCCTAGTCGCACCAGCCCGGCCTAGGCCAAGTGCTCCGGGCGGATCCTGCGAGTAGCTGGGATATTCCATATAGTTTTCTGCATATATATTAGCGCTCTCGAGTGACTGCTCCGGCATTTGGTCAATCACAGGTGAAGGAAAGGGGGATATACGCCACGGTACCGTCACTCCCCAGAAGGAAAATCTCTCCCAGAACCCAATGAGCGCGGCCACCCAGAGGCGGGTGGGCATCGCGTCGCGCACAGCACGGTATTCTGTCGGGCAAGCCGACCTTTCTGCGTCTGTTGAAAGTGAAGAGCCATCTTTAGACTTGGCCATTGCGACCGCTCTTCGACCCTGCATTTTGGACGTCAACGCGACCTCGGTCTTTTATATGTGCGTTGGAGCCATCCAGCAAGGAATTGATGGAAAGGAGCTTTCACAACACTCTACCTAATTACTGCGATGGGAACGAGAACCCCTGTCTGGCTACCTTCGCACAAGTAATACTTTCCAATGTCGTTTAGCGCGTAATATACACCCTAGCCATCAGCCTGTGTCGCGGATAATTCACAAATCGCCAAGGCTTTTCCATAACTGAGCAAGCAACTTACCTCTAGAGAGTTACCTAGTAGATAGAAAAATTCTTACTTACCTCCTAGGTAGCGAGACTATTAGGTAGTATAATTTTGTAGAGGGTTAATTACAGTAGCCAGCAACACTTATTCAAACAATAATACTTTTGAACTAAGTAAAGCTACACGGCTTGTAAAAGTCTTCTAAGAATACTATTACGTCCGTTGGTTCGTTTATAGCATTACTAGCACCGTGCTCTTTTTAATTGAAGATGTACTATAGTTTGCCAATAGATCTAGATTAGCTATTTCCCATAGACTAAATGCAGGCTTAGCTATCGAACGCACTCGTAGTGTACTGTGTATATCAGCTCAATAACTCGGCGGATTTGCCAATCAATCGCTATCTACATAGCTCTTGGGTACATTGCATTATGTTATTTTAGAGGGGTAGGATGCAACGAGTACCTAGGCTCTGTGATATCTAAAATTGTGAATTCTTTGCGAAACCAAGTAACGTCTAGCCAGCAACAGTTACTAATCAAACTAATCGTATCACTCAGCCACAATCCCCGCTCGCCACCTCTGAAGTGCTTCTTAACAACCTAGCTTATACACTAATCCCTCCAGCTCCATTCACCATGAAAGCCACCACGTTCAGCCTCCCTTTACTATTCACCAGCTTAGTCGTCGCATCGCCACAAAGGGTTATCCCTAAATGGCCTGGCAGCGGCCCCAAAGACAACGAAATAATATGCGGAACGTGTTACAACTATAATGCTATGCGGCAGCCCTTGTTTACTGGTGGGTGTAATGCTCTCGAAGAAGGATATAGGTATCTTCAGTGCAGCATCACTAAAGACTGTGGCATCTGCATGTTTTTCAAGGGCGATGACTGTACGTAACCTCGGAATGGACCTAGGCATATTTTGAGATCTGAGCAACTCAGCTAATGTGGTTATAGGTATGGATGAACTCGTGTTTTCAGACGGGCCGACCAACGGCGGGTATGTTCACCTCCCACAAGAAAAGAACGTAAGAAGCCATTACTGTTTGTAGGTACATAGTCCGAGTGTTGGCGAGGAGTAAGGAAAAGTAGTTCGGCTACCACAATCCAGCCAAATTGCTCCAAGCACAGCTTTCACAGCATCTGCCGTGCTTCTTTTCTCCATGCCCTCCCATCATATCCACATGTGGCCAGGTCGTTGTCGCTAGGCCGACCGCCCCTGAAACTCACCAGCTCGTCTAGAAAGCGTCAAAATCTCCCGCTGTTGGCTCATAACCCAGGGCGAGAAGGAGATTGGGGGCATGACGACAGTTATAACCAGTAGAACGCTAGATCTGGCTTGAAGCCTGGATGTGTAATGTAGCTGCCATTTGCTTATGAAGAAAAAGGTAAGATCTGCCGGGAAGTAGGCTCGGCGATTTATGAGTTATTTGATATCGCACACAAAGCGTGGGTAGGCACGGGGAATTCGGATCAGAATCTCGTGTATGATATAAACCACCGCCTTGGAGCTCGTCTACAAAGCACATAGGATGTAGGATGATCTGAGGGAGAGAAAAAACCACGACGCATTATATTGTCCACTGATCTTGCTAATGTTTTGGTGTCTGCAGCCTTCCAAAGCGCTCACCTAGTTACATCTCTGACTAGGAAAAGCTTTAGTGTTTCTTGTTAATCTCAGCGCCTAACTTTCGCGGCTAGTCGAACGTAAAGATAAAGTATAAGCTGAAGCTACCTAACATGATAGGACGTTAGCCAGGATTCTGCGTTGCCTGCGCTATAACGCTGAGGGAAGGAGAATCTCTTACGGGTTGATAGTCTGATATCTCTAGCGGCCATGTATATGGGATTGTTACAAAAATATTCGGGAAGCTGGCTATATCGCGGCAATGAGGGCAGCAAGGCTCTCGCGACTCTTTCTCACATTTGGCTCTCCATTTCTTACAACAGGTCCAGCAAAAGATAGTTTGGCCACAACAGGGCGTTTTAAAAAGTCCCGTGAATTCCCCATAACAGAGGCCGCATTGTGAGTGTTGATGCGGGCATGGTAGACGCAGCCACGGCACGATTTCGAGCTTGTCTTGGCCAAGAAGCGCAAACATGCTATGATAGCAAGTATCGCCTCAATCGCACCACAGCTGTAAGCCCAGGTAGTACAAGTAATCGTAACTAGATCGGTTATATCACGGCCACAGTAACGCGAGGCGCAAAAGAGATACAAAAGTAGGAAGTAACTATACCAGGTCAAAAGTCTAAAATCCCAGATCGTCGCAAGAGCGTGATAGTATATATACCAACCCAGGCAGCAGAGTAGAGGGGTTGAGCTCCTATTTTGCTGCGCAACAGTTATGAGCCCGGTTCGCGCGGTGTCTGCTGCGCGAGCAGCCATAGGTACCGTATTCAACTACGGAACCTGGACTTCTACGCAGCAGTTTTACAACGCATAAGACTCAAAATTTTGGAATTTTTACTTCAAGAACAAATAAAAACATCATTCTATACCGGCTCTCCTCCATAACTCTTACAAGCTCCAACCCTACAGCGTCGCAAGGCTCGTGTCGCCACAGCCTGACGCTACTACTAGCTCATCAGCAGTCTATCCCTTTGTCTGCTGGAGTTTGTAACTGGCCAATAAGAAAGTGTACATAGTGTTGGCCGATCAAACCCTTACAGACCCAATAGGATTTAATCGGCATGAATGATGCACACTTCCTTACTAGCTAGTTACGCGAGGGCAAACCCCAGCAGATGAAAGGTAATAAAGCGCGGGAATGCCGCCCTTGACAACAAGTTTGTCGCCTTAGGAAGACGAGAGTAATATCGCTCGAGCGGCAAGAGCGAAGCAGGCTAAGAGGCTTCTAAAGAAGCCAAAGGTAAGTAGAAATACAGCCAGGAGTCAAAGGCTGAGGAAGCGACATACCTATGCCATACCCAAACTCAAAAAAAGACATGCAATGAAACCTGGGGCCTTTCTATATTTTCCACACAGTAGCCATCAGTGCAGGAAGAGCGGGGCCTTACTTTGGACTAGTTCTGAAGACCATACTTCTAATCGTCCTCCTTTCGTGCTCGGTCGGCCGACTGCAAGACTACCCTGTCATGTGGACCCGCATCTCGTTCTTGGCATGCCGCCTGGAGTTTAGTCACCTCGTTTTGGGCCTTCAGCACCGAGCGGTATTCGAGATTACCGCGACGGCCAGCATGAATCATGTCGACGACGGCATTCGGCATCGAGCCACTTTGCAAGTCCAAGGCGTAAAGCAATTCGAATTATGCATGCATGAAAGACGGGCGGTTTGAAGCCCTGCTCACACACTTGTGCAACTGTGCGAAGCGATTGACAGGAATCTTGCTTCTTTCCTATAATAGCAAGTTGAGTTGCATTGTGGCGGTTTTGTGATCAGGGCGTACAGGGTTGGGTCCCTGTAGCGCGAAGTGTTTTATCGAATAGTATCCACAGCTTCATGATAAAGCTTCAGCGAAGCTGCCCGCCGCGTTGCAAAGCAACAAGAAAAATGGAACTACCTTGTTTTGCAAAAGAAATAGAATAGCAATTAGTGGCTGTCAGGCCCGGTAGCACGACAGTCTCTGCAAGATAAGCCCAGGGCAGGGCCGCCGGAAGAAAGGCAGCACAGCAGGTACCTGTGTACCCATCGGTAGTAACAGGGATAGCAAAAATCTGGGATTCATCACCTTTTTGACTTGGATATCCTGGATGCCTGGTATCTGGTTTCTGGTATCCCATACAAATTTGGATTGGATATCGGCTACATGGATACGTCCGTACAACATAATATACCGTTTGGCCTCCACCAAAAATTTCGCCTGTATTCAACCCAGCGTCAGTCAGCGTCGTGTGTAGTAGATGCGCCAGCTTAGCGTCGCCTATCTTGGCTATCTCGGCCATCTCGTCGTCGCTGGTGAATAAGATGGCCCAGACTGCGCAATGAATACACGCCTTGCACCCAGAACAACAGTTCTCCTCATCCACGCGACCGCACACGAAGCCAACCCGCGTCAACCTCCTTTCCACTCGCTCAAGGGCTACGCGCCCCACCGTTGTCATACCCCACTTTGCATCGACCGTCGCTCTCCATCATACAAACACCACGCTGCCTGTACTCGACAACGCCAGACTGTTGTGAAGCTGTATACACGGATTACGCGTCTTCGGCTGTGTCACCGCCCCCAGCTTCCAGGTCTGAAAGGACGGAGAAGCTTGTTACCAATTAGCACAGAAATAACAAACGTACTATGCGCACACGTACCGTACGGATTTGACAATCGGCTGGCCAATTGTGTCTTCAGCCAAGTTTCCCAAGTCGATCTGCTCTCGGTAGACGCGATCGAACACGGTTCTCCGGTCTTGGATAAAGGCGCCCTCTACATTATAGAATCGCAATCCGCTCGTCCGGAAGCTTTCTATGCTAGGGATTTGGCCACCCAGCGATATGGCCAGATGAGGCCGCCCGCAAGGAGCCGCTGCGCAACGTGTTGTCACCCCAACATCCACGAGGACATCCAGCGAACGGTCGAAGTACACTCCATGAACCTCGTCCCAGTAAAGACCGTTGTACGGGCAATCCATCGCATCATTCAAGGAACGGCATACTATACACGAGAAAACGGCATAGAAGGGATACGGCAGAGCAGTGTTCAAGGCATCCTTCGCGTCTTTTATTGATATCGTCAAGTGTTCCCACTTTAGGCGGTAGTAGCGAGGACGATGCTTGTGCTTGTTGCAATGGTGCTCCTGGTTCAGGTTGTAGGTGGGTAGAGCAATGTTCGCAGTGGCCATGGCAGATGGAGGCGGATTGGTAGTCAGTCGGTTAGGGTAGTGCTTCTGTCCGCGGAATGCTGTGAGTGTATACCATTGCTCCGATATATAGCGATAGTGTTGGAACAAAAAACGAGAGCGACATGGCTATCCAGAATCACCACTCAAGTGCTACGGGCGCATATGTAGATGGAAGGGCACGCTTGAGAGCTACCATAGGTTAAGACTCTTGGAAGGGCGCACATGCAGATGAGAGGGCGCCTAGTGAGCGCACGACTCTCTCGGCATACTCAATATAGTGGCAAGAGCTTGCCACTGTCCATTCAAGGTATAGATTATCACTCCTAGCTGATCACTTGTCCTCTCATACGTTGTGAAGGTAGTGTAATGCTTTCCCGGGATAATCTAGCTGCTATCTATTGTCCACCGATCATTGTTCCCCTTAGTAGCATTTTAAAATTACTGTAGGACGTCGATAATGGCTGCAACATCTATCAATGCTTTAACTACATCTACAAAAGAGCACAATACACAGCATTAGTAATTTGTCTATCAAAACATCCGAAGAAAAGGCCGCCATATCTTAGCACATGAAATTTCTAAAGTCCATCCTAGACACATCAATTCTCACCGACCAGAGGCATAGCGACTTTATTTTGAAGCACAGTAATTTGGTCGACTCCTAACTTGTGCTATTACTAGCAACAGAGAATGTTTTCAACCCCCCATCGTACGAGATCCATCTATTGTACTGCAGCCGTTCAGTTAGTTCTATGTAGTGGCCACAGATATAGAGCTTACCTTAGATAACTTATATCCCAATTTCAACACCCTTTCCATGCGACTCTTAACCGTGCTTGCTTTTTCAAGATACCTTTCCTCTTCATCGTGCTCTCTCCCGAACCACTTTTTTGGAAAATAATCATGGGCCCATATCAAGCCGCGAACAAGGTAATCCTCTGGGAGTGGCAACTCGCCGTCGTTGGGAAATACTGTGGAAAGGAATAACGTATTGATATCCCGAGTTTGATTAACGTTTGGCATTTGGCCTTGGTTGTGGATTTGATTTTCAGCCCCGACCAGCATATTGAGGAAAGCAGCCAGTTCGGCCCAAGGAGTGTCGGCAAGAAGATGGGGAGTGTATTTATTTGCAGCGAAAGTCGTTAGGAAAGAAAGCATAATGTGTACGTGTGGGAGTACGTTCTTATCGCCAATTCTACGAAGAACAAGTGCAAAGGTATCGTTGGTGAGGCATTTGGCATGAGCAAAGTGGGGCTGTGAGAAAAGGGAGGTAACTTTCGCGAGAAGTTCCTGTTCAGGAACGACTGGTGGAGTCGGGTCTTGTTGGTCTGCTGGCGAGGCAGTGCGGAGTTGTTCTTCTAATGGAGGGCTGTTCTTTGCCTTCTCGTAAAGTTGTGTCAAGAAAACCTGGCGAAGAGCATTGTCATCGACTCCATAATCGAACCAGCCAGAAATATTAGTAACAGCAATGTAAACCCCCTGCTCTTTCCATTTCGCTGTCACTCGGCCAATGTGGTTGTCCAAATTATTAGTAAACTCTACCTTAGCCTGTTTGAAGTCCTCTAGAGATAATTTCTCAAAGAGAAGAGCGTGGGCCTTGATGTAGTTGGTGTCGATTGGAAGGGCGTGTGAATAAGTAGCCACTGCACGGCCAAGTATTGGATCTAATAGGGTCAATATGCTCTCGCGAGCGCTGGGAAACGGCTTGACGCAGGTGAGCGACCTCGAATAATAGTATAGCTGCTGCAAGGCATTTGGGCGTGCTAGGATCGCTAGATGGTGATATAAACGACCAATGTCTGGGTTTTTGTATGCTGCCTTCGTGTCTGAAAAGGTACCTGAAGTCAGCAGGGCCTCTGCAAAAACACACGCATGTAGAGAACGTACACCATGAACGAGCCACACCAGCCCAGGTTTCCCGATCCCGGACGTCTTCATCTTCAATCGCCATCCGATAGCGTCCAAGATCACCGAGGCATTCAATCCATGTATCTTCAAAAGCCGGCACGGTTTCATATAGCAAGGCCATCATCTGGTAAGCAAGATAGATAAATGCCAACATATAATCAATACTATCTGGGAGGCGACGGCGAAGTAACTCGAGAAAAGAGTGTATTCCATGTTTCCACATCCGGGCGGGCATAGAATACTTAGCCGCTAAACGTCGAAGTGCTGGCGACGCAGAAGGATGCTGGCTTGCCAGAAAGAAGTCGTGATGTTCATGGAGAAGCGTACGATGAAGTGCGATTAGGGCTTGCCAGTGATCAGAAGCAAGTTTGTGATCGGGATCAGAATTATCTTGTGCTGCAGCTGCTTGGGCTTGATCAACATGAATGCATTTTGTCTCTACCATGGTTAAGCCTGCATAAATGCTCTTCACCTCGGAAGCAAGTTGCTCCTGAGATATAGGTCGACTATCTGGCTGCAAGAGTAAGCCAGGATATCGAGGGTCATGACATTGCAACGGAATTAAGCCTGGTTGTCGTTGAGCATGCTGCGTCTTAGGAGCCGACCGATGTGCCAATAGACGAGAAGGCGACTGTGGCTGAGAAGACTCGGTGACTGATGTTTGGGGAGAAGCATTATTATAGTCCAGGTCGATGGCATCAACGTGAGATGATGCTTTGCCTCGGCGGCCATGACCTTCAGACTCTGCCGGCCGCTTCTTACCAAGGTAAGGTGAAGACTGCCGCTCTTTCTCAGTATCAAGTGATAGGCTCGTTATGTCTGGGGCAGAACCGCCAGCTGTGGCGTCGGATGACGGATCTGTTCTCCTGTTCCGGCATTAGGGCAATCTGACAAGCATACAAGGCAACAGTTTGCCTTCTTCTTACCTTAGTTTCAAAGCCGCATTCTTTAGCTTCTCACGTGCCTGTGCAGGCTCCAGGCTCGCAATCTGGGCAGCATGCTCGGTCTTGGCATGGTTATATAGTTGATTGACGCTTTGAAACATGCGGCCATGATGACCAGGGTAAGGACATGGTAAAGCACGAGAAAGAGAGTATTCTGCCTTGCCTTGGGTCCGGAGGGCCTTGACAAATTTAGACTGGATGTCAATATTTCCGGTATTAGTGTCCATCGTTTGGCGTTGCTCGTTCTGGCCTGTATCTTCGGGTTTTTTTTAGCGTAAATGTCGTCTTTGGCATCTACCTCGGTGAATTGTGTCCAATCGATCCTGCTGCACAGTCCAGCCCTCCTCGTGGAAAAAGTTGAAAGAAAACAAGGGAGAATAGTAGAAACGGTCTTCCTTATATGAGCTCGCTCGCGACGCCAACCACATCGAAGCAGGCATAGCGCAGGCAAACAAGGCTACACACTAAGACGGGATGATTGAAGGACTCAATTTCGTACTCCACAAAGGAGCATCACTTCTTACTTCTCTTCCTGGCAAAAAACGTAATTTGATTTTCGGGCAGGTGCGCATGAGGTTGCACTGGACAAGCTCCTTTCGTCAATTGCTGACAGTACACCATCAAAGTCCTTCTTTCTACAGCATCACACAGGACTACATTTTGGTTGTTTTGCACAAAATCAATTGTAAAAAGCACAACACAAATTAGGATATAGCCAATAGGTACACGGCTGCGCACACCTGTAGACAGCGCGCATCCACACTACAACTATGTGCATCCTGGAGCCCGGAGTGCGGGATCAGCAAAATCTCATACTCTATGTATATAGTGAACTAGGGAGCCCCGAAGGAGGAATATAGTAGGTCCTTTAACATATCCGCTCGAGAACTTGTCTACTACTAATACGGAACATTACGTTACATTGGTCACACATGTTGTTGTTCAGGTAACAGAGCAGTTGTCCGTGAGTGATTGGCTTTCGACGCACTTGACATGGGGTTTCCAACACGGTGAGCGTATGGCGGCTATTGGCTGTGAATGGCTTGCGTTGGCCTTAGTATAAGCCTCTAGAGCAGGGCTCTGGGAAAAGGCAAAACAGCTACCCGCCTACCAGCAACTACATAAGTGGGATGTTTTGGATTGGCGCATGTCCAAGCAGTACACGCCGCAAAGGCAAAGTCTGTTGGCACAACAGGCCTGTGAAGCTTAGATCAAGGTCGTTGGTTAAGGCAAAGTAATTGGTGCCAACAGGGAGAGAGCTTCCTGGGCACCTAGTCCATGCCCTTTGCATTGCCCTCTGATCTGGAGAGTAATACATGCTGTTCAAGAAGGGGCGCGGGGCCGTAGCTAATGCGCCAAAAGTGCAGCGGCATCGTGAGGGGGTGATGTACGGGCTCAGGTTGAGGCCCCTCACCCGCACCTAATTACAGAGGCTGAACTACACGGCTGTGCCTGCTCAGACATCCTGGCCTAGTTGCCCTGACTCACAGTCGAGAACCTTTGATCGATCTGCACGCCGAGCGGTACAGCAGGAATGGATGCATCACAGATAGTCGGCGCATGTGTGTCACGTTGCAGTTGACATGCTCCCCATCACCACGCATGCTGTATCGCCCAGCATTGTAGCGAAGCAGAAATGGCCTGAGTGGATTTCAGTGAACCCTGCTCGTAGTCGGTGCAGAGACATCGGCGACGGGCAGGGATGACCATCAGGGAAACGCAAGGGCGAGGAGAAGATGACACGCTGACTACTACCACCAGCCCTCCGGCAGCATCCAAACAGCCTGACATTGGCTCGTCCAATGGTGTAAAAAGCGAATGGAGGTGGATGGCGAGGTCGTAGGTATTGGTGTAAGTGAACAAGGCCAGGCTACGCCCGGATGTTGTGTCCCGAGCCCCTGGCAGCCATCTGCACAGCCTGCAACCTGTGACGGCTCAGCTATCTTCATTCACCAGGCTAGACTTTCCCAGGACAGGCTCTTCTGGTCGCAAAATCATCCTTCATATTGATTATTTTCCCGAAGCAGTAAGTTTAGGTATGCCATCGAACACTGCATCGACCGGCCAACCACCCAGCCCCACTGGGTGGCGTTCAGCCAGCGCAGACACTCCACCCGAAGCACACTCCTGTCATAAGTGAGTACATCCGGAACCGTAGCAACTTCAATCAGATCCACACGAACCCAAACAACATCCTACTAGGTGTCCTTTGTCCTCTTAGAAGTCGATACTCCCTACTCGAACATTCCCGTTTCGCTTTATCTCTTTTTGGGTGCTGATAGTGTGTCTCGCAATACCATCGTTCACACCGCTTCCAGTTTGCAGTTCTGCCTCGCATAGATTGTTACTTCTGCTAATACTACAAATGCCATACGCTGCAGACACTATTTACATCTGCCTCATATCATTTGACATCTCGTCTCCCGCCCGCTCTCTTGCTTGAGGCAGCGGACATCACTATCCGAAACCCGACCAGGTTCTCTCTAGCAACCTCATCCCGCTCACCATTTCCGGAGCGTAGATGGAACAGGGCTTAGGACAGTACACATAAAGTTTGAGTGTTATTTCTCACTGCATTGGCAGGGTGCGAAGATGAGAACGAGTTAGATTGACTTCGTGGGACTCTAAGATTGTTCATCGCGTTGCAAAGGCACGAAAACCCTTTGCAGACACCTGTCTCAACTCCAGGGACAATAGCTAGTCAAACACCTAGGACATGACATCCTTTGCAGGTCTAAAGCAGAGTGTTAGACCTCGATTCTGACAACTCATCCCTCGCAGAAATTGTCGCCCTTGGCTTGGACTCGTAACCCGGCCTCCTGAAATATCGCTAGCGGGTACTTTCACCATGAGACAGTTCAGGTCGAGATATAATACAAGCGCATAGTTACCGACTAGAAAACATACGACGTCGCACATCATCATGCTGGAGCGTCCTTTCTATCTAGTCGTAAGCCCCTTGTACAAGCGAAACTCTTTCCACGGTGGATATATCTCCCCATGTGATACCTACATAGACCTCCCCTAACTGCCAATTCCTTTTTGACGATGCTGAGAACGGTCTAGCGATCGGAAACAAGGAGTTCGATTACGTCCATGTGCGTCTTCTCCATGGATTTCGCCACCCGACTCGTTTCATTAGACATGCTTGGGAAGTTCTTTTGACTGGGGGGTATATCGAGATCGCGGAGTCTGAGCTTCCTTTACAACTCCACGACCCGGAAAAAGCGAGGAATTCAGCGCTGATGACATGGTCAGCAAATATAATAGGGCCTTTCCACCAAACGGAAGCCCCGTTACCCGCCCGCTCCAAACTTAGTTGCCGGCAAGGCCGGTTACGCCTCTCACATGTCATAAACTCGATAGGGGTATTTCGGTGGACTCATTAGGATTCGTCACACACAAGACTGTGACACCGTCCATTGTGCCTTCGCTCGCCCCCGCCTGCAAAACTATGACGAAAATAGGCTCAAGATATGTATCTGTCTTCACGGTAAGGGTGAATGATGAATTCTTGATGCTGCTTCGCTGACTGCAATAGGTCTCGGTCGAAAAGCTAAGCGCTTTTCCAAGGATCGTATGTCTGTAGCTTAACAAACCCCATTGGTTATGCATGCACTCGGTTTTTCCAGGAGCAATATGCAGAGGTATTAAAACCTCCTCGAAAACATTGTCGCAACTGTGTTCATCGTCTCTGCAGGCTGCCAGGTGTCACCTTCCCGTGTAGGACGGGCAAGTTGCCGAGCAGCTACGTGAGCATCTTCTTCCACCGAAATTGTATGACTATCTTGAGAACAAAGGAAAGCAAGAGGAGAAAGAGGCCTTCTCCTACGAACCGAAGCAGTTGGCGGATATGACGTTACAATCTGAAATTGAAATGTCAGGTGAAGGTCAAGAGCTTTCATTTAAGGGTTACAACCCAGATGTTCGCTTACACTGTCTATGGCCTGTGAGTGGCGCTTGTGGTCTTCGGCCGTGACCTCAACATCAATGTACTGGTGGTTGCTCAAAGGATGACGAAGGTAATCTTACTATTTCTGTCCAGGAATGTCCTGGTAGGAAGCTAATTGCCTTCTTCCTTCCAAGCCCTCGTAACCAGCGAAGCTCTGTCCTTTATAAACACACCGCATTTCTCAAGTGCCACATCCTTACCATCTAAGAGCTGACGGTCGGACTCTTCGGGTACGATCCATAAATCAAACTCCTCGGCGCTATCGCATACGTTTTCCGACCACTTTTGAAGTTTTGTGATGTTGTGTGCATGGCTGTCAACAATCACGCTCGGTAGAAGGTGAACGATACTCCCTGTCAGAAGTACAAGTACTCCGTGTATATAAACATCGCTGTTGTTCTTCTCTACGCGGCCGAGCGACAATATTGCAACAGTATCTTTAGGAAGAAGGCTGTCGTTCCGCATAGAACCAACTGCTGCCTAGTTCGCTGTCAGCAAGTTCGCATCTCCCTCGTAGTGCACGTGAATCGCGTACCTGTTCGCACTCACCTCCAAGCTTCTGCTCCAGGATTCTCTGTTGGATCAATGAGTTGAAGGCCTCCCTAGATGTTTTCCTTGCCAACTTTGGATCAATAGCCTTGAGAGATGCGATCGTTCGGTCTATTTCACGTCCATATACGTCGCTTCATGATTCTAAAGGTTTGTGTTCCTTCTGCACTTGGTAAGCATACACTTGTCTTAACGAACATGCCGGCGATGTACCTGCTCAGGTCTTTCGACGCTAAATTCATTCACTAGTCTCGATGACGATGACGATGAGTTCTTTGGTAGGTCTGGTTTTGTGGCTTCGAGACGTTCATTTCTGCTGTCTTGGCGCTGCGTCTGGACGTCCGCGATCCGATCGCCAGCTTAGGGTGTGTTAGCCACAATATAATGTTGATTCAGCGCAAACGACACTGGTACCCACGTGACACAGAATAGATCACTTTTCTGGTGACCTAAGCAGTTCTCATGTCCTTGATAATTCAATGCTAGACCCAGCATTTGCCACCATATCACCCTTGCCTAATGCTAAGCGGTTAGGTGTCATACTTATAACAGCCGATTGAAATTCTGACCAGGTTTTGGATAGTCTGAAGCTCCAAAGCCGGTGATGACGTAGTGTATTTCATAATTAGCTTTCTCTTCATCAAGGCGCCAAAAAAAGAAACACTCTTCGGATGACCCAAGCAGACCTTGAGGTCATAAAGCCCTCAACCATAGCGCTTTAGAAATGAAATCCTCTTAGTTCTTATATATTGTTGAGGTACGACAATATTTTAAATGGTAACAGAAATAATTACAGAACCCTATGGAAGGGAATTGCTTAGCTCATCGGGGAGCTGTCTCAATTCTCTTTGGCAAGGATAAAGTAAGCTAAAGAGCTATTATTAAATAGTTTGACACCAACTCTAGAACAAACAGAGGGACTCGTGAAAGCGTATGGCTAATTGATGAAATATTAGTTGACTTTTACTGCCGGATCGTCCATGCCTTGGGGCACGAGCTCCCTGAATGTGTTGTCGAAAACTATAAACTTCCATTCCGCGTATGTACAGCTATCTGGTGTTCGATGACACTCTCAAGCAGCAGACGTATGACTTATAGCCGAGAACGTATAGGATTCTCCATCATATGAAATCCATCGATTGTACTTTAGGAACATCGTTAGCATATACCATAGACCATATGCGTAGGACTTACGGTAGACAATTTATAGCCCAGTCTCAAAACTCTCTCCATGCGACTCTTGACAGTGCTAGCCAACTCAAGATACCTTTCCTCTTCATTATGCTCTCTTTCAACCCATTTCTTAGGGAAATAATCGTGTGCCTAGATCAAGTCACGAAATAGGTAATCCTCAGGCAATGGCAACTCGTGGCTCCTTTCGCCATAGTTTGGAAAAACCGAGGAAGAAAACAACGCATCGGTATTTTGAGTTTGGTGGGCGTTTTGTATTTGAGTTGGATCGGCGTTTTGGTCAACGTTTTGTATTTGACTTTGGCTATGAAATTGATTTTCAGTCTTGGCTAACGTATTGAGGAAAGCGGAGTATCGGCAAGAAGATGGGAGGCGTATATATTTTCGACAAATGACGTGAGGAAGGAGAGCATAATGTGGACGTGCGGAAGTACGTTTTTGTCGCCAATGTGGTGGAGAACAAGGGCGAAGGTATCGTTGGTAAGGCGCTTAGCCTGAGAAAAGTG
This sequence comes from Phaeosphaeriaceae sp. PMI808, assembly GCA_021365335.1. NCBI lineage: Eukaryota > Fungi > Ascomycota > Dothideomycetes > Pleosporales > Phaeosphaeriaceae > Phaeosphaeriaceae sp. PMI808. Next base: position 21,309 of record JAJTIZ010000145.1, on the reverse strand, counting down.
TGGCTGTAAGGAAAGAGTGTTGGCTTGTGAGGGAAGTTTGCGTTCAGGGACGACTGGCCAAGCTGGGTCTTGTTCGCGGCAGTCACTATACGACCAGACGTCGCCTTCGCCACCCTTCCATGGCTATTGGTATATTATGATGAGACTGAAGTTTGGATGTGGCTAATGTAGTTTGTTGTTGTTTCTTAGGTCAGCTCGACGCGAATAATTTAATACCTTTCATTGGATTTTTTTCATCATTGTCTCTGGCCTAACACACTTGCCTGATGAATCTAATTGTGCATAACATAGATGCTTGTGTGGCACACCACGGGACAGACAAGGCTAATTCTGGTGTGCTGTGCGACATGATGGGCCGTGCACTGTTATCTTAACTATTATCTTAACTATCGCAACCTTCCCAATATGGAAAATTCGCTGAAGTATCGATCACTGATGATGTTCAAGGTGCCGCTTATTATTTGAGGCTTACTTGTTCAGGCGCTGACCAGTAGGGGTCGCGCCACTGGGCCGAATAGACTAGAAGATCTCGATGACTATTCCTGCCGAAGCAATGTTCTCGTAGGAATTAGCATAGTTGAGAAAGCCTGGCGCCATTCCAAGAACCCATATATCCCAGGGTAGATGGTGACGCTGAGCCTGTGCTTTCGCTAAGACGGTTGGAGCCTTTTCTGGATAGCTTCTTCTTCAGGGTGCCAAACATGCTGCCTTTCTGGGATGTTGATGAATTTTGAAGATGATAATGGACAAGTGAAGCATGCAACCAAAGTAAAAAAAGACAGCCTCGAAAGCAATGTCAACGTTAGAGGGGACAGAGTGCTACCAACTGTTGACGCTTGCTGCAGAGAAGAATACTCAATTACAATACTAGCCGCGGTGTCTTTCTATGAAACCCAATAAGACTGCTGGAGCAAGACTTGCAAGCAGTCTCTCAGTCGAATTGCCTTGTGACCTAATCTAACCCATCATACTGTATTTCTTCATCATCTATCGCACTGGACGAGTCTACAGTCAATCCTTCCTCCGTCTTCTACGAGCGCCGAGCATATTCCTATCAAAATAAGAAAAAAAACTCTGCTCATCTCTTCCACCAATGTACCCTGTGCAACTCTGCAGCATTATGTGGGAGCCATCCTGCCAAACGAGCATTTCTGCATGTCGGCTCTCCAGATCCTATCACCTAGTCAGACTCCGCAACAAGCAATTAAGTGGGGCTCAGAAGGACCGGATTGAATTGATTGATTACCTGTTTTAGCCTAGCGGTTTCCTATACAAGTTTAACTCCTACCTGGATAGGTAAGTGGGTCTCTGAGAGTGAACGGATTGACTTGCTTGTTGCGGCCTGTGCACCTAGGTCTTTAGGAGAGGTGTCAATCATTCTCCCATTAGGGCGTATTGGGAAAACTAACAACGATGGGTCACGGATCAATCGAAGCTGCAAACTACGATTTAGTGGTTGTCTAGAAAGCCAAGATGTCCCTTGGGATACACGAACCCACCGTATACGTTGCATTGGCCATGTAATTAATTTAGCCGTCCAGGCTTTTTTTGGAACTTTGCGCAGGTGAAGGAGTCGGAATCGTTCGTAGAGCAAGAGGTTGTGGTGTGAGATGGCCAAGTCGGAGCTGGAAACGGGGGCCAGTACATTGTGCAAGGGACTTCTTGGCTGGGCTACTAAAACTCGGCCCAGAAATGGGTAACGAATGGGACGGCCATGTGCACCCTTTCTAAGGCGCCCCTTCACAACTAGCTGCGCCCCCACTGCAAGACACCGGCAACCGGCAATGAAACCCGCTTTTATCAGGGCAATGTAGTGTCAAAGAGTGATTGGCTTTCGTGGGCGCATCGCCTAGGCAGCAGTATGCATATTCCGTATCAACGTTTTGAGGAGGGAATCCTGCCCCTTGCTCGATGCGATCCATAGGCTGTCAATCGTCCGTAATTGTTGCAAGGCGAACCATAGTCAATTTTACAGTGGCTTACATAGTACAACCCTACAAGTATGTGAGTGGCATACGGATACATCCAAGCGTTTCGTACAATCTAAACCACTCCTCGCTCTCCGCTTCCTTCCCCTAGGGCTCATCACCACAGCCCGTCATGTAATACAACCCCCTGTACGGCTCCAGCCCCCAGCTTCAGCTGCTCCTTCTCCAATGTCAGCTTGTTCCAACAGCAGCAGCATGGCATGGAAAAGCCTGGATCTACAATGTGCGCGCCACCCACGCTAGGTCTCGAGACTATGCTAACTTGCACAGGCTGTCTACTCAGGAGTAAGTGTCTATGAAATAGCTGTCATGCGCCGACGCTCCGGTGGATGAGTCAATGCGACCCAGATCCCCAAGGTCGCCAGTGTCGACAAAGACAGGCGCGCAAAGGTGTGGAGAAGGAGGTTCTGACGGGCGAGCACAAAAAGCTTCGCGGGTTTATGTAATAGGCTTAGGCCGAATCACCTAAAGAGACTCTTCCTTCTCTAAGCTACTCAATAAATGGGTTATATCTATGAATACTCCCTTCCTAGGCTAGTAACTCACAGTCTACCACCCATATCTAACCGAGGAATTTGGCTCTTCAAAAACAGCACCTCAGTTATCTGGTGTTGTGAGGGCCACCGCCCTGATCATACATGGGCAAACTGATATCGATATTTCGCCTTATATCGATATTATCGATATCGATATAGGTTTCTCGGCTTAAACCGATATCGATATCGATGATTCCCTTAAACCGATATCGATCGATATCAGTTTTAAAGGCTTGGCATTCCTACACCCAGAAATTCTCTGCAAACACCTGTTTTCTAGTACTATTATATCACGGTATATTATCACTGCCTACACTAGTGCATCACTGCCTAGTCTACTCCGTAGTATATAGAGATAGCTAGATACCTTCATTACTCAATTAACTCAGTCCTCACATCTATCATCCACATGTGCCATCTCTTGCACTCCAATATATTACCATTACTATTACATCATGTCGTCCTCTATCTCATCCAATATCGCTCCATCGAGCTCTGCTAGCCGTATAGATCTCGAATACCCTCCCGGCTTCTGGGATATCATGACCCGCGGCCGCAATGAGGATCTATCCCCCAAACCTAGTCAGAAGCGAAAAATCTCAGGTCCCTCAGTATTTAGATGTCGATTTCACGCAGCATGGGGACCACAGATCCCTAAAAGTAACGCCATAACTCACTATCGCAATCACCATCAATCTAAGTCATCTATGTTATCTCAACAGCGTTTAAACGACTCAAATACATCGTTATCACAACATCTTCTGCCCTCCATCTCGTCCCTACGCCGTACATTCAATCGGGATGCCTACAAGGAAGCACTGATTGGCCTAATTACTAGACGTCGGGTAGCATTTACCTGTGTTGAGTGGCCAGAGATGCAAGCTCTACTTCTAGCCGCGAATCCTGAGTGTAGCGATTATCTCATTAAGTCCCGACGCTCTCTCGTACGCCTCATGGCCGCTAATTATGTTCTATACCGAGATCAGCTTCGAGATATCCTTAAGCTAGCTAATAGCCCGATACACCTACAAACAGATATCTGGACATCACCACATCGTAAGGGATTACTTGCTATCTGTGCACAATGGGTCAATCATGACTATAAGCTTCAAAAGGCCTTATTAGGTCTAATTGAGTTACCCGGAGATCACTCTGGGGCATCTCAAGCAGACCTAATTTATGGGGTTCTCAAACAGTACGACATCACGTCAAACGTTGGCTGGCACACAGGCGATAACGCGACGTCGAACGATACTTGCCTGGAATCTTTAGCATCCCGTTTTCTAGTAACCTAGCTAATCCCATATAGGTAAAATTTGATCCTAAACGACGCCGCGTACGATGCCTTGCCCATATCATCAATCTTTTGCTTCAAGCCTTCCTTCTCGCGTCTTCCAAACAAGCTCTTATCGCTGCGCTACAGATAGTGGAGGAGGTCGATGGGGAAGAACTTTTTACTAAGTTTTCCCTAACGTTAAGTTCTAATGGATCGATAGACGAGGCTGGCGGCCGAAAGACCTGGAGAGCAACACTGAAAACTGGCACTCAACGTCAAGAATTTTCTGGTATAGGCCGATTACCTGCACTCGAACAGCTTCATGATCTGGGTATCTGGCTACATCGTTCATCACAACGCGATAAGGACTGGATGATTGCTGTAGGTCTACAGCTAGGAATCGACAACATGACACGGTGGTCATCGTGGTATATGTTTATTGATAAAGCACTGCGGAAACAGAGTGCAATTAAGGTCTTTATGGTTGATCACGATCACGAGCTTGATGGTATTAAGCTCACTACTGAGGATTGGGATATTCTTAGTAAAATACGCAAGTTTTTACAACCGTTCGCAGGTGCGACTCTGTATGCACAGACGGACAAGTCATCTATCGGACAGAGTCTTGAATTAATGGACGTTCTCCTCTATCACTACGAACAACAGAAGGTAAAGTAGATATCTTATTACATATCTTTACTAATAAATAACTAGAAGCTGTACGAAGCACCAGATACTTATGATAATCGGATGCTCCACGCCATCGAGATGGGTTGGTTTATCCTTAATAAGTATTACGCCCTCACAGACGACGCGCCTGTATACGCTGCGGCCCTCCTTCTCGATCCCTCAAAGCGGTCCACCTACATTAAGAAGAACTGGTTACAAGAGTGGGTGGATCCAGCAATTGCGCAAGCTAATACAATTTGGGAGGAGGATTATAAAATAATCTCAATCCCTATTTCAGAGGAAGCTCCACTGCCAAAGCGTCAACGGCGCGACTCAAATGCGCTCGATCGCCTACGCCGCGAGTTAGCCGTGATAGCAGAGACTGCAGACGACGATGATTTTAAAGTCTTTATTGAGGCTTCGCCTATACAGATATCCTGTACGCCTCTAGAATGGTGGTGTCATGAGGATCAGAGACGTCGATATCCGAGGCTCCATTGTATGGCTATTGCGATACTCTCAATCCCTGCGGAATCTGCAGAGGCAGAGAGGGTGTTTTCAGGTGCGAGAAGGACCTGTACATGGGATGGACTCAGGCTATCGTGTGCTAATATCGAGAAAATTGAGTGTATAGGTAGTTGGCTTCATCAGGGATTAATTACGCCGTCATCTGAGTCTGGAATGGGTTTTCCGCTTGAACCAGACGACGATGAAGCTATTCAGGGCTTTACTGATGAGATAATTGAGGAGATAAGGTGGTTTAAGGACTGTTAGCTCGCTAATTAATGTATAAAGCTTATATCGATATCGATGATAATATCGATATCGATATTTTCAGTTTGCCTTATATCGATATCGATATAAAACCCTAAAAAAAATATCGATATCGGTTTGCCCATGTATGCACTGTTTAAGCCACTCTCAGGAGCTTACTCAATGAGCTCACGCTCTATATCAACAATGCCCAAGGCCTTCTTCCAATCAAAAAAAGGTGACTTCTTTCTATTGTTCTGGAATGCTTGGATTATCTCATTTAAAAAAAAGACTATATTGACGTCTTTTCAAGCGACTGGAATATGGCCAAAAGACCCAGAAGTTATACTTAAAAGATTCTACCTACAGACTCCAGATAAAGAAGAACAAGAGAGTAGCTCACCACCTCTTGACAAGGCTGATTGGAGAAAGATGAGTGAAGTTGTTCAGTCAGCTGTAAAAGATGGGGCAGAGAAAGAGGCAAAAAAGGTTACTCAAGCGCTCCACTCTCTCTGTCCAAAATAAGCTACTACGCCATGAGATTGATGGCCTAAAGAGAGCTCTTGTTATCAAAAAGAGACAAAAGAAAAAGAGCAAGACTCTTGACCTTCAACAGCGCAAAGAGTACCATGGTGGAAGTATTATCTGGTCACCAAGGAAACTGAGAGGGTCACGTGCTCGCAGGAGAGTAAAAGAGCGTGAAGAAAGGGAGCAACAGATTGAAAAAGCTAAGAGATCTGAGCTTAAGAAGGCTTCCAAGCTCTACAAGCAGAAGATTGCTGAAGAGAAGCGTGTAGAGAGAGAGAGAGCCAAAAAGGTGAGGGAGAAGGAGAAGGCTGATCAGGTAGCTGAGCGAGCTCGCAAGAAAGAGGCCCAAAATGCAAAAAAAGCCCTCCAGCCATCCCAAAACCAAAAGAGAAAAGCTTCAAATACGGCTACTCAAAAGAAGAAGCGTCAGAAACGAGGAGGTAGTGGTGCAGCTTCTGGTGCAGCTGTAGAGCGTGCACCTTCACCACCACCAAAGACTACCCGGCGAGGCCGCAACGTCAACCTCCCAAGTAAATTCAAGTAGTACAAATTGATCGCAACGCCCTGTTTACCACTCTACTATAAAATCTCATAATAATAGTTATTATATGTAGTTCTGCAGCCTCATCTTTGTGCGCCAGCTTTCGTGTTGGGTGGCTCGGCACGCCGTGTGGCTCGTTACGCCGACGCCCAGGTTAGAAGCGTGTAGTTTTTTGTAGTACTACACCATGGAGTAGTGTAGTACTACAACTACACTACTCAGCCCAATACTACACTACAGGGTAGTATTGTGGTGTAGTATTACTACTTTGCCCATGTATGTGGCGGAGCAGTTCCGTATACGGGCATCGATAGTTCAAAGTCCTCAGTCGATTGACTAGTGTGATAACAGTACCACGTAGTCGCTTGGGTATGCGCGATTTCCACCTGTGTACTTCTTCTACATCTGTAACTTTACCCTCTAAGGCTTTACACATGCATTGATGAATCTCCTTTTCGCGTTGCGTGTAGTCTTTAAACGGCATGGCAGTCTCACGAGCATCAACTTTGGATGTGAACACATTGTGTAATCCAAATTGGCGAGGGAAGATGTATCGTAGTATGTGTATCGATTCAGTCTGGCTGTCCCTTTTGGCAAACCGGTTCAACACATCTTTTTGACTGCGTTAGCTCTGATCAAAGTTACAGTTTGTAAGAAAACTAACGAATATGACGCATGCCAAAGCGAACCCCCCCTTTCGCATTAAGGGCCGCTTCGGCGTAGAGTATGCGACTCCGCACAAAGGTAATAGCACTAGGGCTTTTACTTTCGTTGCATTGGCTCAGAGGGTTTCCCTTGACGGTAGGGTTCAATTCGTCTAGATTTGGCAGATCTTCGCGATTCTGGTCAGGGTTTAGGTCGGATATGGGAATACCGCTGAGTTGATAGTAGTTTCCAGTACCACTCTGGATGGGACGGAAGAGAGCGCAAGCGAGGAGCATATCCATGATAATGCGATCTCCGCCACGACCAAGCAATGCATATAGTGATGTCCGCTGCCTCAAGCAAGAGAACGGACGTGGGAGACAAGACGCCAAAGGATATGAGGCAGATGTAAATAGTGTCTGCAGCCTATAGGCTATAGCTTTTGTAGTATGAGTAGAAGTAACAATCTATGCGAAGCGGAACTGCAAACTAGAAAGTGGTGTGAACGATGACATTGCGAGACAAACTATCAGCACTCAAAAAGCGAAAAAAGCGAAAAAAGCGAAACGGGAATGTTTGAGTAGGGAGTATCGACTTTCCAAGAGGACAAAGGACACCTAGTAGGATGTTGTTTGGGTTCGTGTGGATCTGATTGAAGTACTACGGTTCCGGATGTACTCACTTACGACAGGAGTGTGCTTCAGGTGGAGTGTCTGAGCTGGCCGAACGCCACCCAGTGGGGGCTGAGTGGTTGGCCGGTCGATGCAGTGTTCGATGGCATACCTAAACTTACTGTTTCGGGAAAATAATCAATATGAAGGATGATTTTGTGACCAGAAGAGCCTGTCCTGGAAAAGTCTAGCCTGATGAATGAAGATAGCTGAGCCGTCACGGGTTGCAGGCTGTGCAGATGGCTACTGCACTTATGGCGCATTAGTTACGGCCCCGCACCCCTTTCTTGAACAGCATGCATTGCTTTCCGTCGCTGACAGCCAAGCGCTGTGCTAGATCAGAAGATGGGCATGACAATGCAAGGGGCATGGACTATGTGTCCAGGAAGGTCTCGCCCTGTCGGAACCAATTACTTTGCCTTGACCAACGACCTTGATCCGGGATTTACAGGCCTGTTGTGCTAACAGACTTGCCCTTTTTTGTCTTTGCGGCGTGTACTGTTTTGACATGCGCCACCCTACTCTCGTGATGGATTCTCCAGCCAGGATGTCATTCACTATCCTGAATTTCTGTCCCTGTATATTTGCAGGGGACCTGTGTTTTCCACGTTGTGTAACCCAAGTTCAGCATCTCTTCTGCCACTCTATGAGTTGTTACCTGTTGCGGGGGGCATAAATGCTTGTCGCGCGATTCACAGAGATATCACGTACTTGAAATCTCGTCTACTGCAAATCGCCGTGTCCTGCAGCCGTCTGAGCAGCCTTTGCTGATGCACGTCCGACTTAATATCAGGACAATGCACTGGGCCAATTGCGTGTACAGCGCGGCAATCGCTTAGCGATCAAGTATTAGATTGGTTAGCGTGCAGGTGGCTCCGAATTTTGTTTCAATACATGGTAGCTCCAGCAGCAGTAAGCGCACGGGGTATGACGGAGCAAGGGGTGCAATGAAGCAAGGGGTGCATTAGGACCGTGGTTAGCACAACGCCCTGGACAGTACAGACTCTCAGAGGATATGGGAGACGGATACGGGGGATAGGTCAGCTACGCATACCAAAACGGGCCTGATCGCAGACCCTAGATAAACGTACCGCCTCAGGTTTAATGTAATATTTCTTTTCACAATGGTAATGCCCCATGGGATTTGAAAACACCGTTGACTTCATACAAAGGCGAGGTAGGTCATCATCAAGGTATTCGGATGCGATTGGGCGCGGGTAAGAGCCATGGAGGTAGGGCTGGTTTATTAAGAAGTCTCGATAGTTGCGCAACGTTGTTTAATTATGGGAAATTGAGGAGTAGCTTGTTCTATTGCAGAGGGCAGTTAGTGCTAGCTATATACCGTGTCTCGCATTACTCTAGATCCTTCTGGCAGCTTCACACCACTAGAGTGGCAGTTGATTGCTCAGCACTCGAGTGGCGGTTAACAACTGGCCATCTTGAGAGCTCTCTCTAGAGGCATACCCTAAATTTCCTGACACGACTTCATCTAAAGTGAGCGCGAAGCTGCTTTAAAAAAGAAGACCAAGAAACATGACAACGATCCCGATGCGGCTTGCAACGCAATCATACAGGATACACTGTCCGAGGAAGACTGGGCTATTCTTGCTCAGTATGCGAAGCTCCTCGAGCCATGCTGGGAGGCTACCATGGACCTTCAAGGCCGCCCGGGCGATATCGTCGAGCACCTTACCGAAGCCTACAACAGTTACAAGGACGCGCCCGCAGCGACTACTGAAGGTAAATGGCATTTTAGGACCCAGACCAAACTTGCGCTCGACAAGGCAGAAGAATATTACGCCAGACTCGACGACTCTCCCGCATATCTTGCGGCGACAGTACTTCATCCAAGTTACACTTGGCGCTTCATTGAGCAGAGATAGGCTCGCAAGAAGTCCGTCAAGCCGTTGTATGGGCTTCAGTACAAGAAGCAAGTTGTATCGGAAGCTATCTCACCGCAGAAGCAACGTGAGCCGAACAAGATCGTTGCTCATCGTCGGCAACATCTTGACAAGGCCCACTCGGATACCCGCAAGGCTACTCTTAAAGATGAGTTCGAGAGATTCTGCGATCAAGCAATTACTGATGTTAGCGACTGCCCAATCCAATAGTGGCGTACAATCGGCTTAAAGGAATATCCTCATCTTGCGCAGATAGCGTTTGACATACTCCTAGGATCGTTCCAGCATCATTGACATGATGGCGAGCGATCCAGCAATGTAACTAGTCGCAATCACGCTCTTCAGGGATCAAATATAGTTCGGTAGCTTCAGCTTCAAAGACCAATTTGGCTTACCGTAGATCCAGCGATTATCCAAAAGCCATCCAAGCCACTTAATGGATTTGGATCGGCTGGCCGACCCCTCCATTTAACACACTGCCTACAGTCGCAAGAGATCCTCCGCTGTTAGGCTCCACTACATCCATCATCAGAGGGTTGTGTGACGACCAGCCCGTGTAATTCAGTGTTTCCGGATCCCATGGGCACAGGGTCTGGAGATCATGTGCCGGAGACTGGAGGGCACCCAGCCACACCGTAAAAATCGCCTCTGCTAGTGTTACGGTCCTGCGCACACCAAGGACAACTGCCTTCTCAGAGCTATCTATCTCCATAACCATTAGCGTAATGAAACAATTAGATCCTGTCAAATCCTTCTTTCTTATATCTCGTTGGAGCCTTGACTCGTCACGACGCTTTCTCTTCGTCATGTGCTCGTCAATCCTTAGATTCAATCCACCACCATACTTGCTAGCTGACCCAATGTAGAGATAACGGTCACGCACCATCTGTAACTCGTAGTTAGAGGTCACAAGCCGCGCATAAACACCAGCATCGTTAGTGTCAACCGACGGCAAGCTTCTCAGTTCCTCCCAGGTGGGAGGCTGCAACCTCCCGAGCACCCTCTTTACATCTTCTGGGATACCCATAGAGATGCTAGAAAGCCACTCCTCGGCTGATCGCTCTTGAAGCGCCTCTTTCCATATCTGTGTCATTTGAGACTTCAAAAGACCTTGCAATATTTCGGCCAATCGAGAGTTGAAAAGCAGCTCTTGAAATCCAGGCGGCAACTCCTGAGGGCCCTCGACCGGGTCTGTTTCCAATGATGTGGTTTCAAGTGCTTGAAGTTGGTTTTCCACGCTCAGCTTTGTTCTCCGTAGCCATATCGCAACCTCCCCGAGTGGTAGCTTTTCAATTCGTAGCGATTTCAAGTGTTGGATCTCGGCGTCAGACCACTGTCCCTTTTTATTTTTTTCAATTATCTTCTTTAGCTCATGCTCCCCAAGGATTCGTTTGGCTTCCCGAGCTAAGAATTGGGGGGTTTTCCCGAGGAATGACCCTATGTCGAGAAACGATTGGCCTTGCCGCAGCCACAGGATGATCTTTTCGTCTCTCGTCTTGCCTAGGAGGCTGGCGGCTGGCACTTGGGCCTTTGGTATTCCATTAGTGCAGTTTTGAGGCATTCGGACATCTTTTCCACTTACAGCATTCTTCTTGGTTGTTATCGACCGCTGAATGACTCCTCTAGTTGACGCGCACGGATTGGGCCAGAGCGCGTTTCTTCGAATATACCTGCGGTTAGGGCCGGATGTGAGTGTGCTGGAAATGCGAAAGTGGAATCTCATTGCCATGTGTTTCTCGGCAGGAGCCAGGTGATACGGAAGTGTTATGATCCAAGTGCGGGCGCTGGGGCTTAACGCTTTATGTTTATCGCTGTTCTGCTGTCTTTAAGTTGGTTTCGCAATGCTAGTGGCTGGGCCAATCGCATTCTGCTGCGACCCATGCTCGAATGAATGGATAGCTGCGCCGATAGCCAATGAAAGAGCTATGCACACACCGAGCCGCGACATTCGAGAATTTTTGACATGATCCAGCTCATTATTGCATTATGCCTCCTCGAATCGAATATGTGGCGCTCCTCGGCATTTTTAAGTTGCTTTTCACGCAATTCCTGTGCTTGTTCGTTAAGTTCTCGTAGCCTCGAATCAACCGAGGTGGCGGTGTAGTCCTTCATGCTGATAGGGATCAGAATTCACTTGAGAATGTCTTTGTCCATGGCAATAACTTGTTTGTAAACTCACGGCGAGAAGATCGGAATTCACAATTTCCTTCCTCAATTAAAATTAAAGCAAAGTTCAGGACAGTGTCATGGGGACCACAATCTCCCGAGTGTCCAGGGATGGACAGGGTCAACTGGATTGCGACGGAAGGAACTGACAAGATGGCTTCGGCTTCACTTTTGATATGGGTTGAGTAATCGGCACGCCACGTTACTCTGTTCCCACTAGATTTTTGGCATCGAGTTTAAAATAGGCACAAGAAATAGAAGCTCCCAGATATAATCACTGTGAGATGGACGCGGGCTCACAGAACCGCGGTGAGATCTGCTAAGCCCGCCTTGCGCATCGCCTCTGAGCGATTATGTACTCTGCGGTGGAAAATATAGGGTCTTAATTTGCGCCAAATGTGCTATCGCGATAGTTCCGGATTCAGGAATCAAGTAACGTTTCAAGAACTATCATAAAAACAGGCCACTAAAGCTGCGCAAAGAGAGAATAGCGATCGTACTGGCCTTTCTATAGATATACGCTAATCACAATCAACGCCGGGCCTACATGACTACAGGCCGTAGCACCAAACTTCAACAGATATCATAATCACTCGCTCGTAGAGCTGCCCTTTCTGATGGTTTTGATGCGGCTTCTGGCGCTCGCCCGGTATTTGTGCTCGAGGTTTTCTCGATATACAACTTTTCAAAGATCTTGTGCACACGGCCAAGATACCGAATATTGTCATGTCCCAATCATATTTCGCCATCTTTCTCTTAGCAAGATCAGCTAGACCATCAAGATCGTACAATATCGCGACGCTATAGGCAAGAACACTCCTCCTGTATTCGACGACGGCCTTCTTGGAAGAGCCGGGTTCAGTCCAAGTCCGATACGTGCCAGTATATAGATATTGCACAAGGGTATGACCAATGCCCTCACCCAACTCTTTGAGAGCGATGACCCGACTCTGACTAGGCCATTCTGACCGATACCACTAAACTCTCGCACATTTCCCGACAAACCTTCTGTCAGATTTAATGGGTATGATCAGGTATCTTCAGGTATAATTGAATTGATTGATTGCTCTATCCTGTTTTCTATCTTTTAGGCATGCATAGTTATACCTCTTGACGTTGTTCCATCTTGCCCTTGTTCTCAGGCGTGTTGTGGGTTCGTGGCTGGTGCGCTAGCTGGTTCAACAAGGGGGACCCTTAGGAAGGCAAACCCTTGGACAGGCGAATCTCCGGATGCGCATCTTCAGATTGCGCCTCCCATCTGACAGTAGTAGGGTGGTTACACGACGGAAGGGGTAGAGTCGAGAACCGTTCAGCCACAACCAGCCACTAAGACGGTGTTCACGCGGATCAAGGGTGATCATTTGTTTTATGCGGTGAGAGGAGGCATACGAAACACGTAGTAGGTGAGTATATAAATGAAGTAGAAGGACTCAGCGGAACCTTTGCCTTGTGTATCGGACAACCAGTATAAATACAGGGCAGTACTGGAACTGGATCCACGAATAACCCTCTACATTCATTCCACACCTGGAATTTCCTTGATAGCAACACTTCTACTAGACCTTCCAACGAAGATACAAGCTCCTCAACAATATCTTACCTTCATCGCTCACGCACTCGCACCCACGAGCGTTCTCCGTCGCCACTCTTTGGGCGTGACACCAAGCGTTTTCGTCTCATCACTCTTCCAGCCATCGGCCAGTGAAACCTCTCGTTCCCTGACCATCAGAGACCGGCCAAGCCATATGGAGCGATACAACATCTGGAGTGATGGAATAAGAGTGAGTGCGAAGATACGGCGTACGAGCGTAATAGCCTATACCGTTATACTTCTCGTCACCATCATCTAGGAGGGGATAACTTCCGCCTCAATGTTGCTACCACCTTCTCCCGTCCCCAGCTTTCACCTCCGCACCACCACCACCATCACGAGACTCATTTATGGCCTGGTGATGCGTTTCGCCGAAAGGAGGAATGGGTTGATGAAGGGTGGGAATCCCGTGAACGATCTCGATCCCGCTCTCGATCGAGGGAGACAAAGAGCAGTGATGGTTTCTGGAGTGACGGTGGCTTTTGGAGAGACTGTGACGTAAAGAAGGATGAAGATCGAGAGAGCGAAGATGAGAAATGGAGTCAATACCGCGAGATCGAGAGGACGAAGACTGAGGAGTGGAAGCCACTGACTGGGCGTCGGCGTATTTGAACACAGAGTTGAGATAAAAGGAGAAGCTGTTTAGTTCCTAGCGGGAAAATTGATGGTTCCTCGTTTCCTATGGTAATTGGCGTCATAGTTTTTCTTATTTGCTGTCTTCAATCAATCTCTCCTTTATTGGGGAATAACCGGCGTTCAGGTAGAGGTTTCTTCTCAGCATTGTTTAGAGTGGGAACGGATTATATCCCAAGTTGCATATATCAATCAAGAGATCGAAATGAATGGCTATTTAGGCACGGACACAGGTGCCTTTCAAATATATTTTGTGCTTGAAGATTTTTTGTGAACTGTTCTATCGAGAGCGGTACATCTATTTCTGTACGCCCATGCATGTGGCTACACATTGTCAGATGGAACCATACTAGTCTAGCAGGTGACAATTACATCGCGTGATGACATGATAGGCGCCAGAGGCAATCCAGCTGTCAGATTTGAGGTGGTTTCGATGGTTCACCTTGATCTGGATAATATTGTGATAAAAGGATGTGATAATTGCACGCAGTAAAAAGGATGATTGATTGATGTGTGATGATGATTGAATTGATTGCTCCCCTTTTTCTATGATTGATCGTTCTGCCGCCCCTTTATATAGTCGTCTCTGCCTAGCACGCTGAGGTTTACCGGCGCGGATGGTGGAGATCCGCTATCTCTGCTGTCGTGGTTCGGCCCCATGCCGTTCGGATTGTGGCGCGATGGACCATTATACTCGTGATAGCAGGTTGGCATGTGATGGTATCGATTGCTGGTTTTCCATGGTTACGATATTAGCGTCGACCTGACTATTACAGCCTATTACGGCTGGCTCAGCGTCAATGGACCGATCGTCTAATCTGACACCAGCACTAGCAAGGTACAGAGACGACGCGAGAGATCAGGAGACCAGAATCGCAACGCACAAACGCAAAATTACCTAGGTAATGACAAGGTTCAGTGTGGTCGCCTTTTGTCCCAAGATTCCGGCTGGGCGCACGTAATTGTGTCATTCGGGCTGGTCCACAAGGCACTCTTGCCCACCTTGAGGACTCAAAAGGACCCACCGTTTGGCTGGCAGGGATTGTCGCTGATACCTACGGCATGTAAGGCATACCTCACGTGAATATTGCATGGTCCATAGGGTATATAAATCGAGCTCTCGAGCGTTTTGGGGATATCTGTACGGCAGTACACTCGTTTTCTCCGCGGGCAGTGCAGGTGCGGGATCCGCCGTGGAACGATGAATACTTTCTGATGGATTGTTGATGTAAGTCGCATCCTTGCCGAGTCTATCTTATGGTTGAGAACTGACATTTGTTGTAGCGCAAGGCGCTCCCTCTAAAGGTGAAGGGGGCGGCTCAGGTAAATAGGCACGTCCTGCGAAGGGTACACTGCGGATACTAACACAACTAGCACGGACTGGAAACCTCCAGGGCTTCGTTGTGAGCGCAGCGGGCTGTCTCACCGCGATAGCTAAGGATAGGATAGAACATGGAGGAGGACAAAGTTTTGGGGTTGATGGACAGCATTCGATACAACGTTTGAACTTTATGGTGTTGAGGTCGTCGCGGGTGTTCGCATAATCAGTAGCACGTATTTTGTATTGTCGGTCGACTCTTTGTAGCAATCTATCGCTTGGGGACAACGAAGCTCCCGCTTCTTCTGAGTAATTTCAGTGTGTCGAACCCTCATGTCATCTTGTCCTAGCCCGCTCACCGAAGTTGTTCCATGGCTCTGGCACTTCATCAATGCCGTCATCTACTTTAATTAGTGCCCTTGAATTTGCACCCCAAATGCGAAAACGAACCGTGTCTTTTGCCCAGGAGCAGGCAGGCTAGCACTGACCCTTGCGATAAAACACCACAGTTGCCGCATTGCTTTGGTAAGGGCAAGCATTGCATGGAAAGAGTGCAAGGCCTTAGTCTTGGCTGTCATTTCTGTGAAGCGTTTGTTGGCGCCTTTACCTAATTTCGCAGCTGCCCGTCTCGCCCATCTCATCCATCTCATCCATCTCTCTTCTTTCACTTCTTTTTATCAAGGGGGAGACCCCTTGAACCCCCCCTTGAGCCTGCGGCGGGCCTTTCCCTCAATATTCTGTTCTTTACGTGACACCCACCCACCAAATCACCAATCAGCATCGACACAATTTAGAGCCGATCAAAAGTGGTGATTCCCACTACCCAGCTAAATCCTACTTACCTGGCTGCATGGCCACTACCTATTGCGCAGCGAAAGGCTCCTGCCGTTGTGCAGCTTTGAACCGACGGCCCGTCTCGCTGCACTGGTCAATAAAAATAACTATAGAATAATGATCAATTGGTGTTTTTTTAGAGACGTTGGCCACGCGTCCGCCGTAACATCATTTTCTGAGGTATGACGTTGGAATTCGAGGATGGCCCGGTTTAAACCAACAATGAGTCTGAACTCCTTGCACATCTCGATTCTATAGTAGGGATAGGCGTGGGTAAAAGAGTGTATTGATGGGGTTATTACATACACGAGTCTCTACCCCAGGAACTCGTGGGCGCACGCACAACAAACGCCGGCAGACTTTCAATATTCGTGTCGATCAGTCTAACCTCTAGTAATCCTGCCCCACGAGGATTATAATGCATCTTCGAAATGCTTAGCCGCCGGTCCGCCTTCGCTAACAAGCCTATCCAGTCTTGTTCCGTCCTCTCTTTCGCTCCGAATAGGGCAAGCATCAAAATGTCCATTTGGCAATGCTCGTTCTCTTCCGTCCGCATCACACTGCCTGTCGCACGCTCCGGCACAACGATATCATTAATAAAAAGGACCGGATCATCGCTCCTGCCTTCTAACGCAGGTATCAGTGACCGTAGCATCTTGATCGAGTCCTCGTCATTGTGATTATGGAATATGGCGCGGCAGAGATAAACGCCCGCGTCGCGGATTCGGTTGTGGCTCAACCTTATTAAATAAGAGCTTAATATAACTACTTATAGATTGATAGGGAAAGATGAGTTTAATACCTTTATTAATGCTAAGCCTATTCTTATTAAAGGCTCTACTTTGGATTAGTAGCTAGTAGAGCCTCAACGTCGTACTTATCTACAACTCTCACAAATGGTAATAGATCTACTATTAGTGCTAGCTATATTGGTAGAGGCGGAGAGAGTCTTCTCGGGCGCTCGAAGGCAAATACTTGTGAGGGGCTGCGCAAAGGTTGCCGATGCCTGGTAACAGGATTGTATTCGATTACCCAAACCCCAATCCGCAAACCATAATTAACATGGTATGGTTTAAACGATACTAATATGGTATGGTTAAGAGTAATTCTTAATGTGGTTCAACCATGATAGTCATGTATGAAGGGGTGTCTTACATTGTCCACCAAAATTCGTCGAAGGTGTCAGTGAAATCTCACCGAACAGCAACTTCGAGCTTGCCACGCTGACGTAGCCACTCTGGCTCCCTGGCAATTTTGGAGAGTGTCGTTGAAAATACATGCCGGGTCACCACCTTCGAAGCCGGGCCCGTAGCAGTTTGGAAACCTGATATAGGACATGCATGTAGTTGTTCCCAGCCCCATCCGGTGAATACAACCATAACGCAATGGAAAAAGAGTGTGTCTTCATGGCGTTTGACGCGACGATTCGACTAAACCATGCGAGTCCGGCTTTTGCTGTATGATAATGCATGCAGTTATCAGATTTAAAGGGTATGATCAGGTATGAATGAATTGATTGATTGCTCTGTCTCTTTCTATCTTTGAGCCCTCCATTTGAAGATCTTGCGAGGTTGCGTCATTTCTGCCTTTCTTTAAAGAAGGATAATGACAATGCAGGTTCCGATCCTTACAGAAACCGCATTTTGGTGTCTGCCGATCACACCTCGATTTGCGCTGGCGGCATGTGATCGGCAGACACCAAAATGCGGTTTCTGTAAGGATCGGAACCTGCATTGTCATTATCCTTCTTTAAAGAAAGGCAGAAATGACACAACCTCGCAAGATCTTCAAACCGTGAATCGGAGGTTAGATAAGATTGAGTCCATGCTGCGGTTTTGCTGGGTAGACATATTTGGTAATACGGTCTTCAGAGGTTTGTTGGGCTATGATTTGGCAGGGAACCAAATAGCAGGTTTGAGAGTAGAACTAGATACTCGTACTCTTTATATTTTGCACATAAGTTAGTTATCCCCAACCAACATGCCTTGCGATTGGCATACATCATTTATTGGCTATGAATGCTTTCAATGATCGGGTATCATTTCTTGCTCCTGCGCCGCTGTTTACCTATCGATGTGCAGCCACATGTCATGGCACACAAGCTTTTGGTCTCCATTCTGAGAGAATCTAATTTCTTCAAGTACACCCATTGGCTATTTTCCTTTGACTAGGAGTTGCTTCGCCTTCGACCAGCAACGGTTGGGGAGTCCCCTGTATTGAATGTTGACAATAGGCTGGCACATCCCCGCTAATTTTAGGCAACAGTGAGAAAATGGCCAGGTGAGCTACCGCCGCTCTCCCCACCAATGGTAACGGTAGGCTTTCGCGATCCAATCATTATAGAATCCTACACCGCGAGAAGGTCTAGCAAGGCCCGTGCCACCAAACAATACGCATGCAAGATGGTATTGGTCGTAGTGACTGAGCAAACCAAGGACGCGAGTTGGACCTACATTCTCGTCTATTTTCCTGTCAGATTTCAGTTAAACTTGATTACTGGAGAGAACTTTCGACGGCTGCGACGTTTCCATTGGATGTGGAGGGGAGAACAGCGGTAGGTCACCCAGCAACTGCTCCGAGCGCACGAGCGCGTACGAATGGTATTGTTTTCTTGCCGCATCTTCATCTTCTCACTAAGTCTATTTCACCCCCATCCATCCTATCTCACGTGCACCCGCATTCACACCCCATCCACCACCACCTCTCGCCCCTCTTCCCCGGCATGGTGCGCCCCCGTAATCCGCTATAATCCAAATCCATCGCAATCAATCGCGGTATATGTACAAGTACGTGGTAGTATATCAGATCTTGGTACATGGGTTAGAGCTGCATATCGTATAATTGGTCCGCACTCCAAAACATGAGTCCATGATGGCCAGGATATGGACATGGTAAGGCGCCAGAAATTGGGCACTCCGCCTTGCGTTGAGTTCGGAAGGTGTTGATGAATTTGGACTGAATGTCAACAGTTTCAGTGTCCATTGTTTACCTAGTGATCGAACGGCGCGATATTACTTCGTCAACTGTTGTCCGAAGTGTTCGTCTGGAACGATTGAATCGTGGAAAAGCTCCACGAGGGCAGCTTTATCACTCCATTGATGCGGCTCCGCAATAGACAGTCTACTTAAAAGAAGGCAAACAAAATTTGTCATTCTCTCCGGCGAGTCCCCCAAAAAAAAGAGTGCACTGACACAACATTACGCCAGGTCCTCCTGCCTCTCCCGGTAGGGGGATAATATGTTGATTTTATTATTGCGCAGCATTTTTTATTGTATGAGGAAAAAGTAGTTTCTCCGTACACTGCCAAGTATCAAGAATTGTTGTTGGTTTGTAGGCCGTGACATCGACGACCCGCCAGACCAAAGAGCAAGATAGTACAAATGCCAAGTAAATTCTATACTTGCTAAGATTTGCAGTCGCGCACACCCCGATTCGACAGGATCGTTACACGATGCAGCTTATATCACTCGGTACTGCTAGGGGGAAACGTGGCCATCAATGGCAAAAACTGGACGAAGAGAAGAGTGGAGGGATGGATATCATTGACCATATGCCGTTAGACATCAATCTACTCTTAGACCGCGGTCCCGGTCCCGGTCCCTTCTTCGGCCCAAAACTGATGCTTGGGTAATCGATGCGGACATTGATCGATCCTCGAACAGAAAAGATAGGAACCTTATGCTGTATGGCGAAGAGTGTACCAGGTTAACGAAGGAAGAGATGGAAAATTGTCTCTGTCAGACGGAGCCAATGAGCGATCAGACTACAAGTCTTGGGATGGAGCTAGTCGAAAAAAAGGTCTAAGAGCGGATTTTCATCCCAGTAGTGCAGACGAGCAAGACTACTGAGCGCAATTAGTGGCGGACGTTAATTAACACGATTCACATCTGGAGAAGTTTATTCGGCGTCACAGTGTATTTATATACTGGCTTCTTAAGGTTTCGTTGAATACAAACAATTCTCACGGCTTCTGCTCTACTTAAAGCTGTAATAGCACTTTGTAGATTTTAGTTATGAGATCAAAACGACTAAAAAGCATCTAACGTCACCCACTGCGTAGCGAGACACACTGTGTGGCGAGACGCTTTTCCTTCCGGACCTCCAGATCCTTCAAACCGCGCCTGTATATAGATATGCTCAACGCGCATCAATTCCACGGCTGATTTTGCACTAGTAATGTTGAATATCACAGTGACTGAAACAGCAACACGTTACAGGGGCCGTAGGTGTATATATAAGAGTGAAGCACCCCTCCTGTAAAACACACGACAATGAACACAATCACTTGCTTCAACAGGTTATGAGCCCGGGCTTGCACGCGACAAATTTGAAACCATACTCACAGCTAAGCTTCCGCAGCAAGTGAAAGTATTATTAGAAAGGAAACTGACACATATACCCAAGTTAGTACACCAATAAGAATCCAAGATGAGACGGATAACCCGCTTTCCGCCCTCAATCACAAACATCACAAATGTGATATCACCGCGTCAACCCCTAGGACGCGTAAGCCAAAGGCACACCAAGACAAAAGAATTAAACCAGTCTTGCAACACGCGCATCAAGTCAACTATATTAAGAAGATGTGTAGTGAAAGATAAAGATATAAAAGGATGTCAACTCCAACCACCTTGAGAAGCAATGTAAGGAGTATGATAGCCATTCGGCGTTGCTAACGCATCGTACGTGTTGCTGAGAGGTGTCTGAGGCTTGTAAACATCTACCATAGACTTTGGTTTATCAAGTATAACAGGTGGCGAAAGGCTTGGCAACTCGTTAGTCTGTGGAGGTCGTCGCAGAGAATTATTAACAGTAGCGGATGCGCCTGATAGCTCAATCGATTGGTACTTGCAAAATAAGATCCATGATGGCTCATGCAAGCGGTAGAACAAGCGAAAAAATGTCTGGAGTTCATCTGCACCAGACCAGTCTGGCGCTTGTGGTCGAGAGAGGATGCATCGAGCGAGGGCAAGGGCTGATCGAGCAAGCACCGATGGTCGCATAGATACAAAATCTCTATAAAAGAGGGCATTCTCGACGATATACAAGGCCATGTGCTCGACTTCGGCATCTTGTGAAGCATCGGAAACGGCAAATTGGAAAAAGGCGTGCACGGTGGCACGTCTAATGACCCAGCCTAAGGTTACCATCACATGCCATTCCATCTCTGTGAAGTCCTTGTCGTCGTAGATCGAGCGGCACATAGATCTAAGTTCTTGTACGCTCGGCACTCGATCATTCTCGATCATTCCCATCATT